>VDFB02330524.1:56798-70662 GCA_007258455.2 Sequoia sempervirens | reverse complement strand
CCAAAGATGACAAGTTGATGCCTTATAAGAACATGGTGGATGATTTTAAGAAATATTTTGTTGAAATCAAGTTCACACAAATTCCAAGAATTGACAACAAAGCTGCAAATGCCATAGGTACAATTGCTTCACTGCTACAACTACAATTGTTTACCCCTACCTATGATAATCCCGAGGCCCAAATCATCTGTCATTTGGTTGGTTTTGATTCCCCTCTCTATGGAAAGATCTATACTTACCTAAAAGATGACACTTTACCCCTAGATTTGTCTTGGAATCAAAAGAGAAACTTTATATGCCAATCTTCTTGATATGCCTTAATCGCTAACACCCTTTACCAATGTGGTCTTGATGGTACACTTCTTATATTTCTTGAACATGATGAATCCAAAAAGGCCTTACAAGAGGTTCATGGTGGTATATGTGGAACTCATTCAAGCAAAATGACCTTAGCTAGAAAACTTGTCAAAATGGGTTATTATTGGCCAACAATGGAAAATGGATCTTTTATGTTTGTAAAGAAATGTCCAAAATTTTAGATCCATGAGAAACTTATACATGCACCTACACAAGAGTTACAACCTTTCACTACAACATGGCCTTTTTCTTAGTGGGGACTTGATCTAGTTGGAAAAATTCATCCTTCTTCATCCAATGGACATACATTTATAATCATGCCTACAAAATATTTCACCAAATGGATTGAAGTTGTTCCTTTGACAACAGTAATCGACGAGCAAATTTCATCCTTTATCTTGAATTACATCATATATCGATATGGCATTCCTATCTCCATTATCACTAATTTTTTTTTTGGTCGGTATAATATTATGATTTTATTAAAATAAGAACAAAAATTACAACTTCTAAAATAGGATAAACCTGTGAGAGAAAATCCATCAGCTCAAGCCTTTCTACCGGCGAGCTCTACCTAGTAAAAAAAAAAAACCCCACCAGACCCAGATTACATCCATGAAACAAGCACACCGAAGGGTACATGAAAATTGAAACTAGCTACAAGGCTGAAACCAAATGGAAATGAAAACAACGCGCTTCGCTCTGTTCTTCAGAAAGCCAACAGGTCCAAACAAGAACCTTTATGAGCCACACCCGCTCTTCCAAAAAACCATCACCTCCAACAGTCGTCAACCCGAGTCCATTCAAACACCAAAAATTAAAAATAGAGCACCATCTAGAGTAACCAAAGGAAAGCAAAACAATTTCAACAAAATAGACCCTTCACCATTTGCCTTTGTTCTTGTTCAGACTGAGAAAACTATCTAGAGTTTTTTCCGCCTTTGCCACGGCCCCTGCCCCTAAAACATCTTCGCCTTGAGGAACTGCTCAACTAGCTACCATTCCCCTGCCTCGCTTCTTCATCTTGTTGCCGTAGAACAAATTTTAAGTGTTCCCAAGCTGTAAAGATTGAGAATTTGTATTCATCCCTATCCACGCGCCTCCACCATCTCACAAACGGCAGCAATCCCTCCTCTGTTGCTTCGTCCATATCCTCTATCCCTTCAGAAACATCATAGCCTTGCCCCGGTACTGCCCATTCAACCAAAGAATCCATTTTTCCCAACAGATCCTTCTCAAAAAGGGACCTCATTACCCATTTACTTACCTCTACCTCTTCATTCAACTCCATTCCCCATGCAAACAACATTGAGGCGATGTCAGTATTTAGACAGCCATGATGAGTGGCTTCCATGAAATGCTGCCCCAGAGTTTCCAACATTGCTTCAATTACCTCTTCCTGCGGGTTTTTTAGCAAGTACCACAGCCTGAATTTTGAAACAGGACCAAAAAAACCTTGTTGTATTTTTGTTGCGAAGCCATACATAGCTTCCATTATCACTGTTTCTCTCCACTCTTCCACTCACTTCACACTCCAGATATTACCATACAAATACCAACAAGAAAGCCATAAATAAACATTATGAAGATTTAGAGGTCTTTATTTTGGAAAACCCAACAAAACCTAATAGTCCTTCCCCTGCCACGAAATAAAACTTGCGCCATCACTCCCCAGAGCTCGTACCAGAAATGCAATAACTTCCTATCCTTTCCAAAGTCAATGACCTCAGCCAGGACATCCAAACGCCGGCGTTGGACAACATGGATACAGAGCCAAATCCACCCATCCGAAACAAATAAATACTTGCTGCAGACATTAAACCCCAAACGTCCCTTCATTTAAAATGTATCATACTTCTAAGTACAAGGGACGTCCATCACTCCAAACAAGGATAACAACTTGCCATAACAGAAACCAAAGCAACAGAAAAACATTTAGGAAAAAGAAAGCCAAATTAAAATATAGGTAACTCCACGTGGCTGTAGTCCTCCGTCCTTAACTCCCCAATCTCTACAAAAGAGGTATCCCACTTGGATAAACAGTCAGCTTCACAATTTCCCAAACGTCTAATGTGGCTGACTTCAAAATGATCAAAAGAATTTAGCAAATTCAGAATGGCGCTAATATATACTTGCAAATGCCACACTTGTGCTCCACCATTAACAATTGCCTGAACAATAACCTGCGAGTCTCCCTCCAAGTGTAAATTTTTGATTCCCAAAGAATGAGCTAATTCTACAGCCAAGAGAGCCGCCTTTGCCTCCGCCGAATTATTTGAGCCAACTTCCAACTTCCGAGCCCCAAAAGCAATTAAATTACCTTGGCTATCTCGGATGATAGTCCCCACACCAGATGGACCAGGGTTGCCTTTTGCTGCTCCATCAAAATTTTCCTTAAACCAACCTTCCTTCGGCTTTTCCCATACAACCCTTTCCTGTGGCGACTGTAAGACTTCTTGTTCCACCCACAAATTCCCAAAATAAACCTTGAGACCTAGCCACAATCATTGAAATCTGCTATCTTCCCCTGAAAAGGAAAGCTTTCGATGCTGGGAACAAGAAACCGTTGCATTTACAACTTCAGTAATTGCTAGATCAATTCTAGAATTGATTCTTGAGACAAATTCCTTCTTGTCCTCAAAGATCCTTCCATTCCGTTCCTTCCACAATTCCCAGATCACTAAAGGACTTACTACCCAAACACTTGAGAAGAAAGAGGCACCCTTGAAAATAGGCCATCCTTCAAAAACACCTTTTAAAGTATTTTGCCAAGGGCCTTGCCATCCAAGTTTTGACCGCAGTGCTTCCCAGCAAGAGGAGGCCATTTTGCAATGTAGTAGCAAGTGGTCAATTGATTCCTCAGCTTCATCACAAAGGACACACTTCGTTGGCCCTGCAAAACCCAAACGTTTTCTTCTTTCCCCGGAAAGAATTCTACCCTTCATTGCCAGCCATGCAAAAGTACCCGCTTTGGGTAGACATTCCTTGCTCCAGCATAAATTTTTTGCCCAAAAGACTTCCCCCTCACCAAAGTCCAAAAGCTAGTAGCCAATTTTAACCAAGTAGTTCCCATTAACAGAACCACACCAAACCACTTTATTAGCTATATTAGATAGGAGAATGTGACGCCCCTTCATGAAACCCTTCATTTTCTGAATTTGTTCAGCAGATAACTCAGCACATTCAACGTCTTTCCACACCCATTCCTGTCCTAAAGGGCCCTGTTTGAGTTCTAGATAGTTACAAACTTTATCACCCCATTTTTGGATTAAAAACTATCTTAACACCTGAGCCCCTTTAGCGTCCTTTAAAATTGGAAATCCATTCCATGAATCATCCCAAAATTTTGCTTGCAGCCCATTTCCAATTTGCCATGTGATGTGATCGACAATCATAGGTCTGCACTCCATAATAAAGTTCCAAATTTCGGATCCCTTTACTGGATTTCTAATTGTGAAAATCCGATTATCTTCCATTGTATCTAAGTACTTTGCCTTTAGAATTTTCACCCAAAGAAGATGCGAGTTTGTATAGATACTCCAGACAAGTTTCACACCTAAAGCTTCATTCATTACATTCCAATTTCTCAGACCAGCCCCTCCCTTCTCTTTTGGGTGACATATTTTCTCCCAAGCAAGCAGAGGTATTTTATCATGATCATTAGCCCCGTTCCAGAAAAACTTACGCATTCGCTGACCAATATAATTTACCACCTTCTTTGGAATCTTCAAACACATCATGGAAAAGACAGGAATAGCTGAAACTACACTTTTTAGCAGGAGTAAATGACCAACAGCTGTTAACCATTTGCTCTTCCAGCCACTCATCCTATTTAGACAGCTATCTACAAGGTCCTTCCAAACACCAGCTTTGTTAGAACCCCCAAACAAGGGAATACCTAAGAATTTACCAGGAAGGGATCCTACACGCATTCCCAAAGTTCTACATATTTCCACTTGTTTTGCAATGGGGACTTGAAAAAAGAAAACCTCAGATTTTCACCAATTTATACATTGTCCAGAGGCTTTCCCATATTCATCAAGAGATGCTTTCATTACCCGAGCCTCTCTAATAGTGGCATCTCCCATGAGAAAAGTATCATTAGCAAATTGAAGATGTGTGATTGGATCTATCCCTTCCACGACAGCAATACCTTTCCAATGACCACATTTTCTTTTCTTGACTATCAACCGTCCCAAAGATTCAACTAACAAAATAAACAAGAAAGGAGAAATAGGGTCTCCCTACTTGATGCCTTTACTGGATTCAAAAAAACCTTGAGGGCTCCCATTTAAAAGGATAGAGAAATGAGGAGAGCTGATACAACTCTTTATCCAGGCCACCCAATCACTACAAAAACCAAACTTTTCTAGGACTTTAAAAAGAAAATTTATGTTCACCTCATCATAAGCCCTTTTGATATCCAATTTTACCATAAATTTCTCCACTTTCGCTAGCCTTACTGTATGAATAGCCTCAGGAACAACAATGACACCTTCAGAAATGGACCTGTTTGGAGAAAACCCACTCTGTTCTACCGAAATCACAGATGGTAAAACTTTTTTAAGTCTGTTTGCTAACACTTTTGAAATTATTTTGTAAATGTTGTTACAAAGAGAAATTGGGCGAAAATCCTTAAAGGTAACCACTTCATTTCTTTTAGGGACCAATGCAATAAACGTGTTATTCAGGTCCTTTAGCACAAAACCTCTCCTCCTTGATTCTTCCACCACTCCCCATATATCATGAGCCAAAATTTTCCAAAATTTTTGAAAGAAAAAAGCAAGGAAGCCATCTGGTCTAGGGGCCTTGTCTCCCCCCAGACCAAAAACTGCTTTTTTAACTTCTTTCAAAGAGACCTTTTCCATTAGCAAAACATTTTGATCATCTGTCACCAATTTAGGGATTTTCTCCAATAATTTCCAGTCGAGATTTACCGAGTTGCTACCATCCTTACATAAACCCGAAAAAAATTGCACAGCTTCTTTAGCTATTAGAGATTCATCTGACAATGTAACACCTTCATTATTTTTGATTTCAAAAATTTTATTACTGTTTCTGCGAACTTTTACTGAATTGTGAAAAAACTTAGTGTTCCTGTCCCCTTCTTTTAACCATGTTTCCCTTGATTTCTATTTCCAAAAAACCTCCTCACGAGCAAGAATTTCAGAATAGGTTTTATTTAGTGATTTTTCTAGGACAAAATCCTCTTCTAGCATCCCTTTTTCAATGATTCTAGAATGGAGAACCTTCAGCTCTTCCTCCAACCTTAACTTCTCAGTAAAAATATTTTTAAAGGACTCCCTATTCCATTTCTTTAACTGTTCTTTCAAGAATTGAAGTTTTTTAACAAAAACAAAAGCTTTATGATTCGAACTTACCGGGGCATTTTTCCACCAATCTGCTACAAGCTCTTGAAACCCATCCGCCCGCAGCCACATTGCTTCAAATTTGAAAGGACACCGAGCTGGTTTTGATTCTTCTTGAATTCTGAGGCTTATTGGGTAATGATCCGAACCTATTATGGGGGTAACCTCTGCTTCACAGAGCCACTGCTGCTCGGCCCATTCCCCAGCCAGAAAGAAACGATCCAGTTTTTTAGCAATATTCAAAAAACCACTATGCCTGTTTGTCCAAGTGAAAACCCCATTTCTGAATGGAAGTTCTATAAGCCCATTTTGCACAACAAAATTACTAAAATCCCTCTGGCTTTGGCTAGCCCAGCAAACACCACCAAGCTTATCAGACGGTTGAAGAATGGCATTAAAGTCACCCCCAATAAGGAAAATTCTATCTCTTGCAGAGTTCAAAACCAAAGAAATCTCCTACCAAACCTGAAGTTTTTTAACATTTCCTAAGGGGCGATAAATATTGAGAACCTCAATACATGCACCGAGCTGTTTTGAAACCACACTAACCCATTGCCAGCTACGTTCTTGCCTCACCATTCTGATGTCTACTAGAGTTTCGTCCCACAAGAAATCAAGACCCCCCGAGGCCCCAATGGCCCCAGAAAGGTAACCTTTCCATCTGCTAAAACATTTCAGAAAGCTATCAAAATCCTGTTCCTTTATTTTAGTTTCTTGAAGCATAACAATACTCGGTCTCGTTTGATCAAAACAATGCTTGATCAAACGGATTTTGTCAGGGGCATTGCAACCCCTGACATTCCACGATAGGATTTTCATGGCTGCCGGGAAAAGGCATAGCCTTTTCCCGATCTCAACTTGCTCTGCCCTACCGCATTCCCAGCTAATTCAAGGTGCATCTTATTTGTTTTTGGGCCATGCCTATGCTTCTCACCAACCTTGACTTTATTGATCTGTGCAGATGTTTGATCTAGCGACCTTTTCTCCACTAACCCAACTTGATCAGTTAACCCCAAAAGATCTTCATCTTCCTCCTCTGAATCTGTGGCTGTGCCAGAGCCTGACCTTTCTAGAGAGCCCCCACTGTCTTTAACCCCTTCAAAAGCACTATCTAGGTTACGAATAGGAGAAATTGGGATGTCTTTAAAAAATAAGCCATTCGGTTCATCTTGGAAATCACCAGCCACCTGAAAAACATCTTTTACCTGCTCCCTGTTGTCTTTGAGTTCGCAAAATTGAGGGCACTCTTCTTCAGGATTTACAAAATTATCAAGCCCTGTAACTTTCAAAGAAAACTGTTCCTGAACCTTACTCTATTCAAAACTATATTTTGAAGGGTGAGTATTAGAAAAACCTTCCATCTCTGGGATTGGCACTTTGGTTAAGGCTGTTGAGGTTTTATTTGGAGTTGCCAGGGTTAACTTCAAATCCGAGCCCACCCTAGAAGAGTTAGCCGCACTCACCCTCAGATCCGTTGAGAAAAAGGTTTGTGAAACCCAACGACATTCATTTTCATGACACAAACCTATTTCCTGACTTCTACTCAGCTCCCATGAGGCTGAAACTCCTTTGATACCGAAACTTGAGCTCTCCATTAAGGCCTCCAAAAAGTCCCATTCCTTAGACTCACGCCAACCTTCAACGGCCAAGGCTTCTGTAAGAGCAATCACCTCTTCCGCTGGTAAATTTTGAATGGTGCCTTTTCCTTTTCCAGCCTGCTCCCCTAAAACCCCATCTTGCCCTGAATCCACCACTTTACTTCCCGACTTACTATAATCCTCTATTACCAGATTCTGGCACCACATTCCCTCACCCGACTTCAGCTCTAGCATTTTCGGTAAAGGGTGGACAATCTGCCTAAGAATACAGATTCTTGGATACATACTACAATCCATTTTTTCAACTGCTATTTCCGACTTTCAAAGATACCCAGTTTATTCCCTATACTCCTTAGGGTGTCTTGATCCCAGTATTCTTGCGGCAGATTTTTAAGGCCAACCCAAACTTCAGACTCCTCTATTTTTGCCTTGTTTGGGTCAAAATTGGGGGTCCAGTCCAAAATGTAGAGGTTTCGACCCTCCATGGAGAAGGGGCCACTCCTTAGAATCTAGTCTTTATCATGATCTGTTTGGCTTACCACCATATAGAAGCCATTTTCCAAGGTTTTTACGTCACACCCTTTACCCTAGTTGGCGTCACACCAATCTTTCATTTTTGATAGTGCTGGCCAATGAACTCCCCATCGAACAAAAAAAGCCCGAGCTTTGAATGTGCTCACAGAGTCATTCCATACATTATTATCTATCAAAAGGGTAACCATAGTTGTATGAAGAAAGTTTTTTTGAGTTTGGCTTGACTCACCCTTCTCAGACTGGATCTTTGGACGCCAAATTTTTTTTTCAAGCGTATTAAACTCCACTCGCCCCTTCTGGTATGTAGATCGGAAACTTTCACCTCTAACCTTTCCCCCCGCGCTAGGCTGGGAGAAACCCCCAGATCCGCCATACCTAAACTGCTGTTTACCCGGAGGCTGCCAAGCCTTTAAGAAACCATTATGCCTCCCTGCATTGTTGGCTCCTCCTCTGTTCTTCCTGTTGAAAGGCCAATGGGTTTGGCTCCTCGCATAGAACATACCATGATGCCTGCAAAAACCCTGGTTCCTCCACTGCTCTACCATTTCCATTATCACTAATTGTAGACATCCAAATTTGGACACTTAATTTATCCAAATTTATCACTTTTCATCTAAACATCCTCTTATTCGAGTTAATTAAGTAATATTACTATTATTTAATTAATATCTTTAATTCTGCCAAATCCCTAAGGTATTTAATTAATAAATTAAATACTTGCCCTCCTTAATCCTCTTTCATCAAATATTAAATAAATATTACCTTATTTAATTCCTCGCATTTCATTTTATCTAATCCTAATCCATTTCCTAATCTCTTGGGATGTGCATGCCTAATCCTTGATTAGGATGTGTCACATCCTCCAACTTTTGCAAGTTGGCTTTTAATCCTAATTAACCCCTAATTATCCTCTAATTACTGATTAGTCAAACCTAATTAGTACCTTGGTCAACTTTTCCCCCCCCAAGGAATTTTTAATTCCTTTTTATTTATCCTAGATTCCCCTCTTTTATATGTGAATTTTTAATTCACATTTTATTTTTCCAAGGCTTCTAGAACCTTGGACTTGTCACAATCTCCACATGTGACCAAGTCCCACCTTTTTGGAGCCCACCTTTTATCCTTTAGATTCTCCTAAGAATGTGAAATCCCTCAAATGTCCCTTTCACTCCCACTTGGGGACAAGAAATCCTTTTTTGTGGAAATTTTTTCACTCCCTAAGGTGCTTGTCTTTCCTCCACCTCATGTACCTCACTTACACCCCATCTTCTCTTGGCCACTTCACCATCCACATGTCAAGATGTGAGGGCTTGTGGGTTCTCAACCCACCATAACCCTTCATCTTGGCCTTGTTGGATGCATCTTGACCATTGAATTCTTTAGAGAATTCAAATTCTCTTATAGATACCCCCTCTTCAAGGACATTTTCAACACTTAGCCATTTGATAACTACATGCTGCCAATTTGCATTCTCAATCATTTACCATCATCTAGCTATCCATTCTAATCATTTTGCACATCTAATCTTGTATTTAGTCACTCAAGCAATCATGTAAGGAGCACACAAATCATTCCAAGCATGGGCCAATCAAGGAGACATCAATAGCAAGGGAGGTGAAATCATTTGTGTCTTGTTTTGTCTATTTTCCTTGTTATATCACTCCTTTGGCTAATCTTGAGGTGTCCTTGGTCTTTTATCACTTGCATTTCTTAGTTATTTTGCACGTTAGAGCAGGATAAAATTCTTAGGCTCACATTTCTGGCACGCTCGGTGGGACCCACAAACAAGTTCTTGCATTTAATCTCCCCTTTTATTAAGAATTTTATAGGAAAAGGTTGCAAAAAGGCGGCAGCGCCCTCTGCCTTACCGCGGAAAGGCGGCAGCACCCCCATTTTGCTGCAGAAAGGCGGCAGCACCCTCTGCCTTACCGCAGAAAGGTGGCAACGCCCTCTTGGCCATTGCAGAAAGGCAGCAGTGCCCTACATCTAAAAGTATTATTTTCTTCTAACATGTTTGCTGCAATTAGGAATATATTTAGAAGGTTTTCTAACACTTTTCTTGTAGTGGAAGGGGCACAACTTTCCTTTTTTTCTTAAAAATCTGACAAAGTTTATCGCAGAAAGGTGGCAGCGCCCTCTTGGCCACTGCAGAAAGGTGACAGCGCCTTACATTTGAAAGTTTTATTTTCTTCTAACACATTTGCTGCAATTAGGGATATATTTAGAAAGTTTCTAACACTTTTCTTGCAGTGGGAGGGGCAGAACTTTCTTTTTTTTCTTAAAAATCTGACAAAGTTTACCGCAGAAAGGCGACAACACCCTTTTGGCCACTATAGAAAGGCGGCATCGCCCTACATTGGAAAATTTTATTTTCTTTTAACGCGTTTGCTACAATTAGGGATATATTTATAATGTTTTCTAACACTTTTCTTGCAGTGGGAGGGGCACAACTTTCTTTTTTTTTCTTCTTAAAAATATGATAAAGTTTGTTGCAGAAAGGCTGCAACGCCCTTTGCCTTACCGTAGAAAGGAGACAGCGCCCTCTTGTCCACTGCAGAAAGGTGGCAGCGCCCTCTGCTTTACCGTAGAAAGGCGGCAGTACCCCCATTTTGCTGCAGAAAGGCGGCAACGCCTTCTGCCTTACCGCAGAAAGGCGACAGCGCCTTCTGCCTTACTGCAGAAAGGCGGCAGCGCCCTCTTGTGCACTACAGAAAGGCGGCAGCGCCCTAAAACAACACAATTTTGAGGGTAAAATAGTCATTTTGGCTTCGTTTTGGCTCTCATTTTTTGCTATTGTCAAGTAATAACCCTCTAACATTGTTTTGACAAGGATATTGGTGTTTTTTGCTAACAATTTACAGTGTATTAGGACGTAATTGATCAAGAACGAAGAAAAAGAGAGCTAACATTTTTTTTGCAAGGCCATCTATTTGATTAGATATGCAAAAAATTATCCTTGTTGTTTTAGAACATAGTCTAATTAGGGGGGTAAACTTCATTGCTTACCGTGATTGTTTGTTGTTGTGTTACCTAAGGGGGCATTAATTTATTTTCGCTTTCCCCTTGCACTTCGTGTGAGCCTGAGAAGTAGTTGGAAATGATTAGTGTCTTTTTTTTAGTGGGACCTGATTGGGGATTTCATCACCCCAAGGGACGATTCCAACCACGCGTACCGGCGGGGTATATAAAGGGGGGAGAACGAAAGTTGTACCCCAATCTAGTCACGTCGTAATTGGCGAAGCGTCAAAGCTAGGGTGATACCTAGATAGACGTGAAGAGTTGGTCCGAGCTTTTCAGTATCTCGCTGGGGTTCCCGACTCACGCTTGTGATGGACTGGTGTTCACGGTTGTGCCTCACGTACTGAGAGTATATCGAGGACTCCCTAGAAGCCTTGTGCATCCTAAATTAAGACCTTGCCTGGCCATACTCTTAATATTAATCATAGGATTGTGCTTGCTTGAAGTGTTTCTTGTGAAAAATCTGTGAAATCTTTGATACTTTGGCCTTACTTTATCATTTTGCGTCCTTGTCATAGCCTTTACCATCAAAACCAAGCTCTGTCTTACCGCAGAAAGGTAGCAACACCCCTAATTTTGCCGCAGAAAGGCAGCAGCGCCCCCATTTTACTGCAGAAAGTTGACTACGCCCCTAATTTTGCTGGCAGCGCCCCTGATTTACTGCAGAAAGCTGACTACGCCCCTGATTTTGCTGGGAGCGCCTTTGATTTACTGTAAAAAGCTGACTACGCCCTTAAAAGCTGTCTACACCCCTTATTTTGCTGTCTATGCCCCTAATTTTGCTGTCAATGCCCCTAAAAGCTGTCTACGCCCTTAATTTTGCTGCAGAAAGCTATCTACTCCCCTGATTTTGCTGTCAACGCCCCAAAAAGTTGTCTACACCCCTGATTTACTGCAGAAAGCTGACTATGCCCCATAACTTCCCGGGGTTGTCATTTACAAACTGTGCGTCGAATCGACTTCGTCCAAAAACCAAAGTTGCTTAGTTTTTCAAGCTCTATCTAGTGGTACCTTCCATTTCCTCCTATCAATAATTTGACCATCCCGAGGCAGCCACGCCCCCGCATCGCGGGGTGGACACGCCCCTAACTTCCCGGGGCTCTCATTTACAAACCGTACGTCGAATCGACTTCGTCTAAAAACAAAAGTTTCTTAATTTTTTAAGCTCTATTCAGTGGTACCTTTCATTTCCTCCTATCAAGAATTTGACCATCCAGGGGCGGCCACACCCTGCATCGCGGGGTGGACACGCCCCTAATTTCCCGGGGCTGTCATTTACAAACCGTACGTCGAATCGACTTCATCCAAAAATCAAAATTGCTTAATTTTTCAAACTCTATCCAGTGGTACCTTCAATTTCCTCATATAAAGAATTTGACCATCCCAGGGCGGCCATGCCCCGCATCGTAGGGTGGACACGCCCCTAACTTCCCAGGGCTGTCATTTACAAACCATACATTGAATCAACTTCGTTCAAAAACCAAAATTGCTCAATTTTTCAAGCTCTATCTAGTGGTACCTTTTATTTCTTCCTATCAAGAATTTAACTATCCCAGGGTGGCCACGTCCTGCATCGTGGGGTGGACACGCCCCTAACTTCCCGGGGCTGTCATTTACAAATCGTACATCGAATCAACTTTGTTCAAAAACCAAAATTGTTCAAATTTTCAAGCTCTATCTAGTCGTACCTTCAATTTCCTCCTATCAAGAATTTGACCATCCCGGGGTGGCCACGCCCCGCATCGCGGGGTGGACACGCCTCTAACTTCCCGGGGCTGTCATTTACAAACCGTACATAAGATCAACTTCATTCAAAAACCAAAATTGCTCAATTTTTTTGAGCTCTATCTAGTGGTACCTTTTGTTTCTTCCTATCTAATCAAACCAATCCATTCCTCTAATCAGATACATACAATCATCATCTAATCACAATTATCTAATCAACATCATCTAATCATTTGATCCTATCCAATCAAACTGATCTAGTACTTTAATCAAATTCATCAAATCATCTACCTGATCTAATCATCCATCTACCGAATCCCATCAAAATCAAAAGCAATCCCATCCAATCATCCTAATCTGAGCTTTTATCTAATCCTGATCTGAGCTTGACCAAAATCTCGATTTGAGCTTTAATCTGTTCCCATCTAAAATCTTTTATCCATCCTCTTTATCCTATCGTCATCATGAATCCTCATCCTCCATCAATAGTGGTCAAGGGAAACCCTAATTACATCGACACTAATAATGAAAGTATTGTTGATTAAGAGGTATACGACATAGATCCCCTTGACACTATCATCTCTAGTAAGCTTTCTCCACCCACTTTTCAAAATCTAATTACTCCTATGAGCTATCCCGTTATGTCTTCATCCATGCCTAATCATGCTCCTTATGCCACTTTTGATAATAGATATCTAGTATCTTCTTCATCCCCATAAATTTGTCATGTCTGTCTACATCATCCCCTTATACAACATCTACATCCTCTTATCCTCATCTTCCATCACAATATTCCTATTACAATTCCCCATACATGACCCCCTATCCTAATCCTCTTTTCCAGTTTGTCCATACTAATCTTACATCCACACCCTTTTACCTTAATCCTACACCCACATATCCTAATCATAATCCACCATCCCAATACCTTTATTATAATCCATCCCCCACATACTCTTGTCCCACTACACCACCTATATCCTCTTGTCCTAATCTACAATCCATTTCCCCCTATCTTAATTCACTACTCCAATATCCTTACCTTAACCCTCCATCCAATCCCATTCATCCATCTACTCCTAGTCCTCCATCCAATCCTAATCCCCCATCTACTCATAGTCTTACATTTGATCCCATTCCTCCATCTAACCCTAGTCCACCAATCCATAATCCCTCATCCATTTCTACCACCCCAGCCAAGCCAACCATATGCAAGTCTCTCATTTCAGAAGTTCTCCAAGGACTCATTACAAAGAAGCCATC
>VDFB02330524.1:0-50257 GCA_007258455.2 Sequoia sempervirens | reverse complement strand
GTGTTTCCAAAAGAGCCATCAACGAATAGAAAAGCCCGTGGATGCGAGGAAGCTTCTAACAAAAGATGAAAGATCAGTGACTCACAGGGACAACTGTGGCTATTGTTGGTGAGGAGATAGATTGATATTAATGATGATCTTTTGAGCATTCAAGGCAGATTGCAGGGGGAGTTCAAAGATGAACACTGAGACAAAAGAGTAAATGTAGCAGCTGCCAGAAGATCAAAAGGACTTTTCCTAAGGATATAAATTCTTCGTGAAGCATGGACAACAGGGCTTCCACATTGAATACACATTGACTCTTTTAAAAGGATCGGAGGGCCGACCTTCATGTAGTAAAAGTAGATATTTTGTAAAACCCTAGTGCAGGGGACAACACATTCAAGTTGGTACATCCTGTATATAAGGCATACTTTCCTTTTGGTAAATGTCAAAACTTTTGGAAGGAAAACAAAGCTTTGTTAGAAAGATTTAAAAGAAAGTTAGGACTGTTAGGAGTTAGTCAGCTAGCAGAAGGAGAGAGTTGCATCTTGATTCTGAGTAATAAGAGCTTCTCTTTGTCTTCTTGGTTAGCAGTAAGATTTTAGTACAAGCTGTAATGTATTCTCTAAGTTCTCTTAGTGCAGTTGGAGACAATCTGGAGCTTGAGATTCTCTGTACACTGGTGATGGTGCCAGCTTTGTAAATATTGTTTATCTGTTTTAATAACAATAGAAACAATCAGAGTTTAATCTACTTCATGTTGTGTTCTTGAATGATATTTGTCTTAATTTGATCATTCGATTTGTGAAGTCTTCAAGGAATGAAATATTGTTTTATGTTTTACTTAAATGGTAATTAAAAGCTGTTATGCGAATTAGCACTGAGAATGAAAGAGGCTATGTGTCAATCACAAGCTTATCTTGTTCTGCAATTTTAATCTATAATTCCTTGAAGTTAACAAGTCTGGTTATGATTAGATGAACTATTGATCTTTTCTGTTTCAAAACCCTGACCTATCTTTTGATGTTTCTTTAAAACCCCTATTAGAGTAGGTTTTATTTCATGCTCAATCTTAGAACAATCCAGAAGCTCAACACCAATAGGCCCCTTGAATATTACTATTGCATTGGCCACTGAATAACATCGATGCTTGAGACCCAACTACAAGGACCTTGGGAGCTAAGGCATCCGTGCCTTTCTCTTGAGGAGTAGAAGCAATAAATATTCCTGCATATTGTGGTGCAAAATCGCCATCAACAAAGCCATGAAAATTTCAAGTGGGTGACCTAGTCCTAAAGGAAAATCCTCTCAATCAACAACATAGGGAGAATTTGAACCAAATTGGCTTGGTCCATTTGTCATTGTTACAGTCTATTGTTCTAAAGCTTATCAATTGTCGACACCTGAAGGGGACCTATTCAATGATACAATCAATAGCATCCTTCTTAAGAAGTTCTATGTCTAAACAAAGTAGCATAAAAATTCCTAAAAAAATGGTCGCCTTGGTGAAAACTTGGCAAATAGGCATCTTGGTGACAAAAAAAAATCATAAAAATCATAAAAATTGAAAAGTACAATAAAAAAAAGTGGTGAAAACCTGAAAATCAAGCATCACTTGTGAAAAAGTTGGCTCTTCTATCTATTAGTTCATGTTTTCCATCATATCAGCATTACCATCCTATCAACATCATTTTGATCTAACATTTGTGCATTATAGTGGCAATTGTGTTTTATCATGGCTTGGTGAACATTGTACATATCCATAGTAATCAATTGTGTCTAATTAGGGGAATAATACAAACTCAATGGGGGCACTTGAATTTTGAGCTATTACAAAAAACAAATGATAGTACATCAAATGCATTAAACAAAAAAAACACACTGATATGACAACATTTGACAATCAATCATACATGATCATGACACTTATCAAGAAGCATAACATTAGGTTGTCAAATCAAAATGGATTATCTAATTTTAATAATGATTGAAATAATCTAAGAAAAGGTTGATTTGTTGTTTTATGGATTTTTGTTATCATATCTTTGGAGCAACTCGATGATGTATTGAACTAGAGAAGCAAGGAAGAAGTATGTTTTTTCTTTGTTTGATGTTTGTGAGTTGATCATTATTATTGTGTGAATTGTTGAGGGACGTGCTCTACCAAGTATCACTGATGAAATTTTGGATTCACATAGGAAAGTGATTAATTCTTGTTTGTTTACATAAAAAATGCTCAAGTCATCTCAGTTTAATTATACCTAGATGCTTGTGTTCACTTGCAATATCAAAAATCATGAAAGAAGTACTCAGGTCATCATGGTCTAACTTATACCATCAGTGCTTGTACACTTACTTTCAACAATTCAAAAGTTCAATGATGATAAATAGGCATAAAATAGCTCTCAACATGACAATTTTGGATGGTTAATGTAGATTGCATTCATGTTAGTTCTGCATTGGCATTATAGATTTTCTAAGCATGGGCGAAGCATCAATGACAACGTATCTCTCTAATAAAGGATTGAGTTCATTATCATCCATTTCATTCATTCACTTAAGTTGCATTATCATTTTTCATATCATTCACTATCATCCATTTCATTCATTCACTAACTCATTTGACCGTAAAATCCAATGAAAACTTCCAACGAAAGATGGATAATTAGATGTATTGTCAAGTACTAGCGATATTTAATGTGTAATTTTCATTTTTTTAAATTTTATCCCCAACATTCGTTGAAATTTCAACAAAGATTTATTGTCAAAATTTTGACAAACATGTGAAGTCAAAATTGAGGCCGACATAAATAAAAGTGAGCTCAACTATTTATTGCGACAACATTTTGCTATACTTACGAATTTGCTTTGCTTACAAATTTGCTATACTTATGACAGTTTGTGGAGAACTAAGGATGATTTTCTTGGGAAAAATCAGAAAAAAATCAAGAAGCTATCGCTAGGTTGAGGGTAGTCATTGTCTTTTTCCAGAATTCATTTGTGAAGTCATATTTGTACTTCCAAGTTTGAAAATCATATTTTAAAACATCTCATCAGATTTCATTTTTAGACTTGTGCATTTTCAGAGTTGCATTTTCAGATTTTGTTGTGCAAGTTCAATATTATGATTTTTGGAGTCTAACGGTCAAAAATCATAGTAAAATAATAATTTAATAATTTATGGAATTAGCATTTTAAAGTGTTTTTTAGGGTCATTAACTTCAGACTATCTTCTCTTTTGTAGGGTTAGTTGCATGTCAAATTTTTTTGGTCTAAAATATTGGAATGGTTAGATTTTGTTACCTGTCTATGAATAAAAATTATTAGAGTGTGAGTTTGATATTTTTTGAAGATCTAAATATTCAAGCTCGGTAAAGAAAATTCATGTCAGATAATATTAGTCCATAACAAAATGAAGAGACACTTGATAGATTGTGGGCTAGATTGAAAAGAAAGGGTGATGGGAAATGTTATTGTCCTTGCAATAATTGCAAGGGATTAAAGATGAGATGACTTTTAATCACAACAGCTAAAAAAAATTGTAGGCAGCATGGTCATGTTCAAGGGGGGCATGATTATCACCCATTGGTAAGTTGTTCATTATATGTGTTTATATTGATTGAATTTGTAAATGTTTATACCGTTTTAACATTTTATATATATATATATAAAATAACTTGATCATGATCATGGTTTATTTGTGTCTATCCTTATTATAAAGGTGGGGCACCCTAGGGAACATGATATGGATTATCACAGCTCAGAGAATGTGGTTTTTCAAGTGGAGGAACATGGAGCTGTAAATATCAAAGATGAAGTTAATGATCCTATGGAAGAAGATGGTCGTGCACTGGAAAAAATAGTTGAAGATGATGGTACAAATACATTGATCCATGACACATTTAGTGGAAAAACTGATCATGATGATCGAGATGACTTTGATGATGTTCATGATTTACTTGCACTTGAGAAGGCATACGAGCTCCTTTATGAAGGCTCCCAAACAACTCTTCTCTCTACTGCATTGTTGCTATTGAACTTGAATGTTATGAATGGTGTATCAAACATAGTAATCTCATGGATGTTAAGGTATGTCATAGATGTCATTTATTTCATCTATTTTAATTGTTATTAGTTCATCACTAGTAAATAAAAGATGAAATATGTACCATTAATATTCTTTATATTAACAAATTATTTTTTGTTATAGATTGATTGGTGAATTTTTTTTACCACCTTCAAATATTTTAATTCACTCATACCGAGATTTATCTGGCTTTATGAAAGAAATTGGAATGGAGTATCAAGCAATGGATGCATGTCCCAATGATCATATTATATATCATAAACAACATGGATTTGCAATTGAATGCTCAGAATGTCATATTAGTAGATATCAAATAGATCAACTAACAAAAAAGGTACCTCCCAAGGTTCTTCATTAGATTCTGATTATTCCACATATGCAATGATTATTTAGGTGTGAAAGCTTAGCAAAATGTATGGATTACCATGCACAAAATAGAAGTGGAGATGGCATTCTTTGAATTCCTACGGATGGTTCTATATTTAGGGACATGGATGAAAAATGGCCACATTTTAAAGAAGAACCTCGTAATCTCAGGCTTTCATTGGTAGCAAATGTTGTCAATCCATTTGAAGAGCTAATATCTATTTACTTGGTCTGGCCTATTTTTGTTATCAACAATAACATTCCCCCATGGATGTCAATAAAGAGGAAACACATAATGTTGTCAATGATTGTTCTAGGTATTTGTTTACCTAAATTTTCTTTAACGTAGTAGCATCTCATTTGTTTTATTTGTTACATAATGACTTATATTTTTTTCATTCAATAGTCATGTACATTAATTTATATATATTGTAGTAAAATGGTTATAATAATTATGTAATGTTTATAGTCATTCAACTAGGTAAGTACCAAGTTAAAGATATGAATGTATATATTGAACCTCTTATTGACGAATTACTAAAGTTATGGAATGGCGTCACTATGTATGACATCTCTAGACCAATAGGACAAAAACAATTTTAATTCCATGCAATGCTTGTATGAACAATTCATAATGCCCCAGGGCTAACACATTTTTGTGGTATGTTATAATGTTCAATTGCACTTTAACGATATTTAATTTTATGAAGTAGATATCATGTATGCTTTTTAAATAATCTATTTATTATATATAATTATAAGAATTGACATATTTAATCAAATTATATATGATCTTGCAGGTCTTCAAACAAAGGGAAAATTTTCATGTCCAATTTGTGGTCCAAGCATGAAATCTTGTCGTTCAACAAGTTTAGGAAAGTAGGTGTTTGATGAGTATAGGAACTTCCTCCACAGAAATCATAAGTATCGAACTACTAAAAAATATTTTTTCAATGGGAAAGAAGATACTACATCAAAACCACGAAGAATGACACCTTGCCTATGGAAGTTGAAATATAATATAATTAATCTTCAAGCTTATACATTGGATCAAATTTTTTATCTATCATATATGATATGTTTGGAATTTATATTTTTATATTGTGTTGTGTTTACTCATGCTGTAATTGACAATGATTTTCATTGTTAATTTGTTTAGCTTATATGCTTCATGAAGGTCATTAAGGCATTAATGGTCGGCTTCCACAAGGACTAAAAATTTATCCCAAACAATTTAGTAGATTTCCCTACTATGAGCAGCTACAAATTGTGCATTTGTTTGATACAATGCGTATTGGAAAGAATATAATATAAACATTATGGAAAATATTGGATGGAAGGCATGACAAAGAAAAAATTATCAAAATTTGTAGTGACATTCAGGAGGCCAATCATGCAATGAAAAATTTCATTCAATTAAATAGCGACGGAGACCAAATTAATATAAGTTCCCTTCCTTAGTTATTAATGGAGCAGCAAAGCAATGCTATAAAAGAAGTCATACGAAAAATTTGATTTCCCACAAGATTTGCTATGAACATAAACGATATAATAACAAAGAAAGGTGAATTTTGGTTAGGGATGAAAACGCATGATTGTCATACCTTCATTAAGGTAATTATTTTGGTATATTATATACACTTGTATAATGCATGAAATTTTTAGTGTATTATGTTTACTACTTTTGGAAATATAATAAAAAAATCATTTTATAATTGTTACAGTACATCCTACCTCTATCTCTTGTAGACAACTTTGACAAAAATGTCAAGCAAGTTATATATGATCTTGGAAAATACCTGAGGTAAGTAGCGATATTTGTTCAATTTGTTGTATAGATCTTATAATTGCCATTTGTTTTACTTGTTACATGTAATATATTGTATATTTTTTGTTAAATCTCGTTAATATATTTGCACCTTGAATCACTTGTAGATGGATGTCATCTAAAGAAATCCATAAAGAAAATATAAATTATTGGAAGAGAAAAATTCCTCGTCTAATGTGTGAAATGCAAAAGTGTCTACCTTTGACATTTTTCAATGCACAAGAACACTACCTCATATACCAAGTTGAGGAGATTGAATTGTGTGGACCTATACACACAAGGTCAATATGGATGGTTGAGAAGAACATGAATTTTTTTAAGGCTTTGGTTAGACAAAGAGCACATCTTGAGGGTTCTATGGTGGAAGGATATATGGTATACCAGACCATGGTGTACATTAGTGAATATCTTCCTAAGTTTACAACAAAGATCCATGTAGATAGCATTTGGGATCCCAACTCCGTTAAAAAATTTGAAGGGGAGTACCTAATGAGGAAAGGTAGATTGAGGAAAGTGAGAGGTAATTATAAGATGGTTATGGAGATAATTAACTAATTATATGTCATTTGTGAATTTCAATTTTTTTGATACAGTTGGTCGAGAGTGGGATGCACTACATTTGTACATCACAAACAATCTTGATTGGATGACAGTATGGATTGAATGATGTCAACAATCTGGTCATGCATTAACATGGGAAGGTGTGGCTTCATTGGTTAAATAAGCTCATTGTAATGGAGATTCCAATGTTACACAAAGAGAAATTGATTTAGCATATGGTTTAAGAGATAAACGAGTACGTATAAATATATTAATCACCCATATTAATTAATTATTTTTAATTATATTGATTTATATATATGTTGAGATTATTTTCTTTGCATACATTCAACCAAGAATAAATATGTTTATCAACTAGAAATATTGCAATAATTTTTACATGTTTGACATATGGCAGGTGAAACACCACAAGGCTATGTGGTGCAATGGTCATAAATTTTGAATCAAAAAGTTGGATGACATGAAGAAAACTTGTGATTCTAGTATAACTGTAGTCTTTCAGGTGACTAATGTTCATCTAGAAGCGACATATATCCAGAAGTCTTAGAAAATCGACACTATGGGATTTTGGATGATATACTTGAGTGTGACTTTAAGCCCTTTAGATTAGTTTTGTTCATCGTCCTATGGTACAGGCTACAATTGAATGAAAATGATCCTAAGAGAACTATTATTGAAAATGATAATGGATTCACCATGGTTAATACAAGGTCGATCGAGTGAGCTAGAAATGAGCCCTATGTTCTTCCAAGCCAATGTGAGCAGGTATTTTACTCAGAGGTTCCAAGTACACTAGGTTGGTCATTTGTTGTTAGAAATGATCCAAGAGGAAGGCCGGTAAAGTACAATGTGGTGGAAGAAGAAGATACCAAAGAACTAGAAGATGATGTAGATGATGATCAGGATCAACAGTTAGTTAATGATGTGCTTGACAAAGATGTTGAAGAGGAGGAACTAGATCATGATGATGTAGGAGTTAATTGTTCACGAAGATGATATCCGTGTGGATGATGAAATTATCAAAACTGATAACAATGATGGTGACGATGATATGACCAATCCTTACAATTTCCAATCTAGATCATATGATACATACAAAAAGTTGGATGAAGAAGAAGATCAATGACATTGAAATGTATGAGTTATGTGATTATATTATCTATTTGATATTAATTTCTTTATAGAATTATATTTGACTTATGTGGTTACATAATTAATTCATGATATTTTTAATTTTTATGCCATTACATAATTAATTTAATGATGTACATTTTAATGTTTGAAAGTTCAAAAAATTAAAGCATTTCAATAGTGATGTTAACAACCTTGAAATTAGGGTGTTTTATGTTTCATGTGATCATAAAAATTAAAAATTTAGTTGTAGAGGTGGTTGTTCAGTGGTTCAAGTGTAAAGGTCTTTAAAATGCATAAAGTGATCATTGTAATGGTTGTTGATGGTTGAGGATTTAAAATACAAGCTCTTGACATTCAAACATCTATGTTTTTCTTCAAAATTTCTATATTTTTCTTGTTTTGGAGCACTATACAATCACATACAACCATATTTTGATGTGAAATTAATTCCATGTCATGAAGATATGTTTTATCTTTGATTTGAATCTAATTTGAGGGCTTAAGGTGTTGATTTGAGTTAGAAATCTTTATTTCTTTGCATACAACTCGGTTGCCCTATTTTTGAGGGTTTTGTAGTCCAAACATGATATAAAGGGGATCTTACACTTTTTTTGATTATTGTAGCTTGTGTAAGAGGCCCCATGGATACTGTTGTAATTGTAGGATGCATGAATAGGGCATAGGATGAGAAATAAAGAAGGCATAGTTGCTCTCCTCAAGAGTTTTGTGAAGAAAAACATGTGAAATAAGAAGTTCAAGCCTAGGTTTCAACAAAATATGTATGGGAGATATGATTTTATGAATTTTTATCCATGTGTAGACCTAATGGGTTGTTTCTAAACATTGAATATAAATGATATACATACATACACACACACACATATATATGTATGTATGCATGCATGCATGCATGCATGTATGTATATGTATTTGAAAATGTAAATATAAATGCAATTACTGGATGCTCTCCTAGAACAATAAATGCAACATATCATTAAATAAATTTATATCTACGTATATAAATGTGTATTTAGACTAATGCAAGTGTAAATGCAAAGATCATATGGTTTTTTAGTTTTATAGATACAACATATCCATAAATTAATGTAATTGAGATTCTAAAGTATTCAACACATAATATGAAATCAATCAAACTATTAAACTACATGAGAAATAAATGAAAACAATAAATGCATATGTATGTGTATTTGTAAATTTGTAAGTGTAAAATAAATAAGAGTAATGAAAATTATAAAAGAATACAAGGGGAGACCAGTTCCTTATTAGGTATATGGAGTCTAATGAATATCTACAAATGTGGATTTCAATAATGACAATAATTCAAACTGTTAGGCACATAAATTGTTTACAACTTATGTAAACGGGCAAGCGAATAATTGACAAAATATTCTTGAGATAGAATGGAAATTCTAGTTATGTGATTTTTCTTATTAATCCAAATAACACTTCCTAATTGTTGTGATTGATTAAAAGACTTTAATCCCTACTTGAGAGAATCGAATAAGCAAATCACACATGTACAATGATAAACTGAGTATAAACTTGTTATATCAATTTAAACAATAGAGAAGCATCACAATGGAGACAATCAAATAACTACGTAAATTTAACAAAAAAATGATACCAAAATCTTAATTCGCAACTTAGATATCTTCATTTACTTCATCAAAATACATGCATTTGATTCTTTGTATATGAAAGAATTTTGCTAGAAAGCTATCTACTGAATATCTCCTAATGCCTATATCTATTGCATTACTATGGAATAGATATAAATACAACAAAACTTGGAAGGGACACATCCCTTCACAAATGTTTTATTTTACTTAACTAATTAAAATAAGAGATTAGGCTCGATTTAGCCATAGATGAACATTTGATAAATGATGTAGATAATCGTACCATTCATGAGTATCAACATCTCCTAATGCATTCCTGGTTGATATTTCCACCTTTATCATCCTTTTGTAGTGCTCGCAACTCTCGTCCAATATTGAATCCTTCCCTGTAGTATTTTCCATAATTCCTTGTAGTATCAATTCGCATTCTTTGATCCACTTAGCTTTCTCTTTCAACTTTTCTCCATCTTCAAATAGTGTAGGTAGACCCATATTCATAACATCAACCAACCCCTTTGCATCTTCTCACAGTTCCTCATAATAGTCCTTGTGTTTCTTTATAATTTGGTTACCCATACCAATGGCCCTACTGTTAGGAACATCTCTTTCATTTAATTCTCAAAACTTTTCTTGTATCTATCCATCAATTCTCTTGTGTTCCTTCCCTATAACATGGTTCTTTGAATATGATCCCCATAACTTATTCAACCAAATCATTAAGTTGGCCTGCCTTTTTTTGATTATTGCAGCAAATGTATCATATTTACCTTGTGAATATGCAGTTGACTCCTCCCAATGATCTTTTACCTGTGAGCTTTCACCATGTGTTATTGATTTAGGAGGTCCCATTGTGACTCCTAGCATGTCCTTCAAATGATCATTTTCTCTCATGATCCTTTCATTATTCATTTTGTACATTTCCTTTTCTTTGATCAACATTTGTATTTGGAATTTATTCAGTTTTTCCACATTAATCCCAATAATTGCAGTTGCCACAGGATATACCTCTCCAACCTTCAGATTCATGACATGTCCAAATGATTTCTTAGCATCAATCACCACTGACTTTCTATGAGGTGGATACAAGTTCCATATCATGAGTGATCCTTCATCTTGGTTATATTTGGATCCAACATATATTTGTCACCCCCTTTGGAATAAGCTTGTGTGGCATTATTATCCTTTAAGAAGCTATCAAAGAACAATGCAAAATTCAAATCCAGCCCTAGAAAGATCATAACTCCAACATTCTCTAACATTTTCCTTCCTTTCTCGGGGATCATATTGGCCATTTCTCTATCCATAGTTAATTTCAAATTATTTAGTAGTTGCTCCTCATTTCTTGGTGTAATATTATCAACTATCTTCCTTATCTCCTTGTCCTTTTGCTTATACAAGAAAGATTTGAATTTTGAAGAATTCGCAAATTCATTGTTTGCTACAAATTACCTATATGCCATCAGTCTGGTGTCTATATCTTAGCTCTCTTCAACACTTGGCTCTCTAGTAGGGCAGTTGTAATCTTGAGTTTTTAATCTGGAAATCCTACTGGGTAGGTCTCGTGGCATATCTTCTCCAGATTCCTCATCTCAAGAAAAAGGGAACCCTGTATCTGGAAACCCTTGGTTTTATTCCTCTAGACCACTCTCTCTACTTCCTTTACCTCCAAATTTCTAATCATTTCATCAAACTGATAAAGCACATGATAATATCCTCCAAAGTTTATCCTTTGTTTGGTAGAATTGATATATCCCTATGGATCAAAACCTTTTCTTGGTGGACCCTTATTCATATTATACTACATTAATTTGTCAAGGATCAAATCATATCCTTCCTTTGCAAGCATAGTAAAATCACCAAAGCACAGGGTACTAGCATAAATGTCTGTTTCCCAAATGAACCAAAATTCATGAAACTAGAAAAATCCATTTGTCTTACAATTTCCAAATATGCAATCCTATCCGAGACTATTTTAGGAAAAATGAATGGAGAATCCTTAAAACCAAACACCCTTACCATAGTAGCATCTTTCAAGCAATCCTAGTCTCCCCAATTGTGATCAATTGGTCCATTAAAGTCCTTAGGTCTGAGGAAGCGTTTTATTTCATTAGACAATGAGTGTGCACAAGGATGATTGTAGAATTCCTATAATGGCTTTACAAAATATTCTTCAAAACATAGGAAATTGGAATTAGAAAACTTATTGTCCCAAATGACAGTCCACAATTGAATGGGAAACAATTTGCCCTCTTTATCAAACTATGAAACCTTCAACTTTTCTAGCCAAATCCCTAACTCTTGTCTGAATTACAATGTTAGATGCATTAAAAGAGAATAATTCCTAAGGTGTAGAACATGGGATTTATTCTTGATTTCCACCAATGCTAAGTCAAGTCCCTTGGAGACAAATGAAGCATAGTCGAAAAACCTAGAATTATGACATTGAATGTTAGGTGCAATTACCATGGGAACAATGAACATATACTCAGGAACTTCCATACCCAACACTTGTCCTACCGATAAATAGGTATATCTAATATAGGGCTCAAATAAGTCCACATGGAATGGTGGCCCATCGCCATCGTCAAGTGGGACAATTTTACCATCTTGTTTAATTCTATGTAATGGAAACCTCCAACCCTTGTAAGTGGTGTGCATTCTCCAAAACTCCTTTTCCAACTCTTCATTCACAATTTTCTCATTACACCACCCTTCCAACTTAAAAACCTCACTTATTGAAGCCTCTGATATGTATCTGAACGGTTTCCTAGATGGTCCGCATATGGCCTTAAGTTTTGGGTCATAGTGGGTGGCCAACAATTTTACCAGCTCTATATTGACAAACACATAAGGGAAAACCATCTTTCCCTAATTTAGATGCTACTGATTACAAACTAGCTCAAAATGATCTCTTTGGTGAAAGTGGAATCTAAACAATTCATAACTTCTTATTGGGGTCCAAATATCTCCTATGTGCTTTCACTTGTCATCCAATTTATCCACTTTATCCCTTAGTTGTGTGCAGCGCCTACCTCTGGAACCAGAGCCAGGAAATTGGTCAATTATATCCTGATTCAACTTTCGTTCAACACCCTCTGGCTCAATTCTAGACTCAACTTTTTGCTTCTTACTCTTAGGGTGACTTCTCTCACTTTGTTTTCTACCTTTCAACTTCCCTGAGCTAGTGGCTTCCATATTAATATCACATCAAATGTAATCCTAGCTTTGAACACGAGCATAGGTGATCTTTGAATTTACCCACTATCACATCAAATGTTCTATCAGAAAGACAATTCAAAATTTGGGTGATCATTTTATTCAGGTTTGACTAATGTTCATTAAACATTCTTTTGGTCAAGGATACATTATGCCAATATCACATAATCTATCCATCCAATTCATATAAATGTCACTAAGAGTCACTCTGATGACTATCTTGATCTGTTTGTGTCTTCATTGGCAAGACATGGTGTATCGCTAAGACATTCAGTAATTTTTCCAAAGTTATAAGTCACCTTGATGATTATTCCTTCGATCTCAAGTATGTCACCAAGACTCCTATAGATACAACTCCTTGTGCTTTGATCGATGATACAAGTGAGGTTTCTTGCTGATGGAACTTCATCAGTGAGACATATATGCTCGATATGACCTTTTCATTTCACCCTGATGGAACTTGTCTTGCCGACGAATCTCTTTATCGGTGAGACCATGGACTGTGTCATCCCAATGTGTATCTTCTTATGTAATCTGATCGATGTGACATTTATGTTATTTTGTCGATATGTTGAAAATGATAATATAATGATTTATGAATAAGAGAGACTTGCATGAATTCTTGCTAATATGGGTTATTTGAATACTAGATTTTTGAGGTTTTTCATGATATCAAATGGTCAAGAATGATGTGATCATAGGTGACTATGATGGATTATACTCAAGATGAGGTCTTCTTTAGGGAATCAACGAGTGCAAAATCACTGTAGAATTTTCAAAATTTTACAGTTCCAATAGAGGCATAAAATTTTCTGCCCCAAGGTTTCATGGGCATATGACAAGTTTAAAGGCTAGTTGCTTTGTAAAATAGGCCTAATCAGCCTAATCAACACAACTTGGAAAGGGTGATTTTGGTAATTTGGTCCAAAGGACTTGTACTTTCCCTTGAAGTATGTTTAATAACTCCAAATGGGTGTCTAAAACCATCAAGGGTTTCTCGGTGTTTTGGGAAAGTTTTGAGTTATTGGGAAAAAACTAGGTTTGCATTGTTACAAGGATTCAAGGAGCCAAAGTGTGAAATATGACTTTTGTTGTTTGTCAAGCTTTAAGAGTTGTTTAGATTGTTTAAATTGGTCATTCTAAACTTCTTGGAAGCTTCTTAAATGTAGGTTGATAGGTTGGTTGAGTTGAGCCTACCAGATCTACATATGGTAATTGTTATTTCTAAGGTAGATCACTCCTTTCTGTGAAGGCCATACACTTATGATAGGGTCAAGTGTTCTTTTCTTTAGAAAATTCCTATTTCCTTTTTGATAGGTTATGATTTGATTAGATGGGTTATGAAGCACTTATTTCAAACAAATATCTTTATGAAGAAGCATATTGGCATGAAATTAAATATGATTTGTATTCCAATGTAAAAACTACAAAGAATGGAAACAATTCTTTCAACACATAAACTATTATGTAGTAGTCAATTAAAATGAAAAAGCTTACTCTATATTAGTTAGGATACACAACTAAGAAAATGATCTAAAGTGACTTATTTATCCTAGAGGAACTAAGTATATAGTATACAAAGAAAACCAACAAACCCACAACTACCCCTATTTTGAAGGAGTTTAGTTTTCTCCCCTTCCTGATCTTGCTAATATTGTCTAATTATTTTAAAGATACCAAGGGTCATAACACAACTTTATTCAACCCACTAGATAGATTGGTTAATGAGACTTGACAAAAGCAACAAAACAATTGCTACATTTAGTGACAATAATCTACTTAAAACACTAATCTAATGAAACTTGACAAAAGCATATAATAAATAAAATAATATATATGAAATATTTTATTTCATATATATTATTTATTATTTATTATTAGATTATATACAATAATCTAATGAAACTTGACAAAAGCATTTCATTTTGAATGAAGAGTGGTGACAATAATCTACTTATAGTTTAATAAAACACTATTTTTATAAGAAGGCTTGACATTAGAAAGATAAATGTTACTTATAGTTTAATAAAACACTATTATAGTTTTACCAACATATACTATTGTATGCTTGCATGGCTTCTTAGTTAATATATGGGGAGCTAGAGATAGATGGGGAGAGAAAGAGAGAGAAAGAGATATATGGGAAGAGAAAGAGAGATGGAGATATATGGGAAGAGAAAGGAAGAGAGGTCGAGATAGAGAATCGATGGATAGGGGGGATAGGGAGGAGAGATGGTGAGAGATAGAGAGATAGATAGAGAGGGGGAGGGAGAGAAAGGGATATAGATTAGGTAGAGGAGAGAGATAGAGAAGAGGGGGAGAGAGGGAGAGAGGGAGAGATAGAGGAAAAGAGAGAAGAGAGGGAGATAGATAGGTAGAAAAGGGGTGATATAGAGAGGGGGAGAGGGAGAGTGATATGTAGAAAGGGATCATGAGACAAGAAGATAAGGGATAGAGGGAGAGATAGCTCAATAGATATAGAGGGAGGGAGATATAGAGAGATATAAAAAGAGAAAGAGGTAGAGAAAGATATGGATAGAAAGAGATAGAAAGAGGAGTGAGAGGGAGATAAAAAGAGAAATAGAGAGAGATATGGAGGGAGAGATGGAGTGAATGTGAGAGAAAGGGGGGAGAAGGAGAGATAGCTCAATAGAGAGATAGAGGGTGATGGTGAAAGAGATAGAGAGATCCTGATAGAGGTAGAGAAAGATATGGATAGAAAGATATAGAAAGAGGAGTGAGAGTGAGATAAAAAGAGAAATAGAGTAGGAGATATGGAGGGAGAGATGGACTGAATGTGAGAGAATGGGGGGAGAAGGAGAGATAGCTCAATAGATAGAGGGGGGAAGAGGGAGTGCCATAGATAGTGGGAGATATAGAGAGATAGAGAGTGATAGGGAGAGATATATCAATCACCCTCCCTATATCTCTATCTATTCATCCTTATCTCTTTATCTCTCTACCTCTCTCTATCTCTTTGTCTCCCTTTCTATTTGTATGTTTCTCATTATCTCCCTCTCTCTCTATATTTCTTCCCTATATTTATCTTTGTCTCCTTAAGTTTGCAATGGGTACATTGAAGAGGTCTTAAAAGAGAATTATCATATCTTTAATCAAATGGCATGCTACCTTGAGCATAACTCCCCAAGGACACATGCCATCCTTGGATTGTTGACATGAAATAACCAATAAAAATTTAGTTTCTCTCTCTCATATTAATATTAGATTAATATATATTACTATTATATTAAATATATATTATATTAATTATATTTTGTATTATATAAAATATACTTATAATTAATTATTAATTATAATAATTTTTTTAAAGAATATAATATATAATTATAATAAGTCAAATAATTATATTATTTATTGTGTAAAATATAGCTAATATATACTTAACTATATTGTAGACTATTAAAACCTAGCTAAATGGCGCCATAATTATCAATTTAATTAAAATACTCTAAAAACTAATGAAACAAGTTGTAGCTCATCAAATTGGAGAAGTGAAAGGTCAATACCAACACCGAGGAAGATTTTGGAGGAGTGAAAACAAGGTCAATACCAACGCCGAGGAAGAGTTTGGAGTTAAAACAAGGTCAATGTACCAACACTAATGAAGAGTTTGGAGGAGTGAAAAAAGGTCAATACCAGTGCCGAGGAAGAGTTTGGAGGAGTGAAAACAAGGTCAATACCAGCATCGAGGACGAGGTTGAGGGCACTCAAGGAAAATCGACGACCAAGGGACAATGAGTACTGTAAGTCTGGCACCCCCATTCTCTTTAACCTACAATTTTCATGCCTCGTTTCCAAAGATCTTCTCGTACATTGGCACCCCCATTCTTGTAAAATGGTATAAGATAAGACAAAAAAAAAAGCTTAGTCTTTCATATTTTTATTGACTAGCCTTAGGTCTTGGAAAAAATCCCATAATCTACTCACATCTTGGTTGAGATCTAGGATTTCATCACACGTAGCCTTCATTGCATGAGTCTGAAGAAATTGTAGACTTAACCCAAGTATATGCTAGGATAAGCTAGATCTAATGAATGGAAATAGATGCATACAATTCTTCTTTAATACCTCCACCACAAACATATGCAAGGAAAGGTCTCCTCCCTTCTTGGTAGTGATAACCTCCTCCACACACAACCCTTAAAAATTATGAATAGAGGAATATAATCTTTGAAGAACTCAAAGTTGATTCTCTCCTACCTAATGCAATTAGTCATTTTATCCTTACAAACATTTATAGTGATTATTAGAGGCACATAGACCAATTCTTCATAATAGAAGAATTTGATCATACTTTTCCAATGATGGCATTATGAGATAACCTTAGGTTAAATGAATAATTCCTAGCTAAGTTCTCTAAATCATGTCCAACCATATAAGAGAAGACCACTGCTAGTACAGAGTGGATACCATGGAGAAAGGCTCTTTGGGCTCTTTCATCAATTAAGGTATTATTAAATTTTAACACCTAAAAGTGAGAATGAAGAATATTTCCTAGGATGGTGGCCATCCCATTATAGCTCTTAAAGTTGTTAGAGATATTTTTGTTTTGAAGTAGAGATATTTTAAGTTATCAAATCCTACCATCATACATAATCAAAATGTTGTTGTTTCAAATGACTATGAGCACTAACTTTCACTATTTGAAGATGTTGAAACCTTGTCATACAGAACTAGAACATTGATGTAACCACTCATTCTACCTTAAAACATACCAAAATTCTCCTAGCAATTAGACATAGGAAGATTTAAGATGACTTAAAAAAAAATTATTGCCAAAGCATAAATTATGATGACATAACTAGGCCTAGTACACACTCCCTCCCCATTAACCGCTTAGACATATGGAAATTAAATGTAGATTTGCTGCTATTTTTAGTCATGTAGGTGTCCAATAAACCACTTGGTGGTGTTTCCCTTCAAGTTTGTTTACTTGAATGAAGAGAAAAAGTCATTTGATTACAATTAGAGAATACATTTGAGGCCTTGGTTGTGTAACTAGTGGACTATAGTCACATTTAACACTTGTTACAAAGTTTGGGAGTTAAAACGTTAAGTAGATTTGATTTGTGATGGACACATTTGGACAGTAGTAACAATAACTTGAAATCTGTAAAGACTTGATTACCTTATAACCTATCAAATTCTAGAGATGAAATGATAGATTAATCATAATGTCACCTTGGGATCACATCACCATGAAAGAACTTCATCCAACATCTTTATGAGTGCAGGTACCACCAAATAGGTATTCTTCAGATATGTCTTCCTCGAGTGAGGGAAATTCAGGAAGAGAAGAGGAAAGTGAGACATGTAGTAGGTCTAAAAGAGGGAGATCAACTAGAGGTCAAAAGATTAGAAGAAAATTCTATAAATGAATGGAATTTTTTCTTGCTGAAGGGGGATCATGTTCTTATTATGATAAGAGAATAGGCGAGATCGAGGTGCCCTCGAGGTACAAACATCTATGGAAACAATGGGTACCCAAGGAACTTCCTCCAATAAATACTAATTTTTGTGTCAACGAGAGGATATATCGCATAACACCATCATTATTACATGGTTTGGGCCTATTTTGTATGGACAGCATAAAGGTCTGTTACGACAAAGTTATTGAATTGATGGAGTATGTATGACCCTGTTACAGTTACAAAGATTGGATGCAACTAGTTCAATATACACCAAGTATGTGTAGGTATGCACTGTTAGCAAATTATATACAACTAAAAGATAAGGATCAAAATAAAGGATTGGATATGTACATTAATGGAAGGCCAAAAGCATCAAGGAATATTGCAGGGTTTATACACAATACATGACCTAGGTCATCGAATAAGCAACCCAATTGCATATTCGAGGTGTGTGAGAGAAACCGTGTATTCGTATGTGAGATAAAATCAATAACTGTAGGGGAAGAGTTGCTAATTGATTACAATTTGAATCACTTAGTTACAAACATAGTTACTATGGGGGTGGTATGTACAATGCACCATTTTACCCAACCTCCAATTAACGACTCCAATATACCATTTTATTCTTATGTTTTTTTTTGTAATTCTATTGGTTTCATTTCGATAATGTTTTTTTATATTTAATTTTTGTCACGGTAGGAAATTGATCATATGGGGAAGGTTGCAGCCCAAAGAACAGATTGCGATGTATCTTCAGGAGCTTCTACCCAACAAGTTTACCTCATTGTAATTGTACAAATTAGATACGAGTAAAATGTTTTCTTATTCTCTTTTTTTCATACGTTTATTGGGTTAATTTTGATAATGTTTTTAATATTCTTGTTGTAGTCGATTGATCAGGGAAAGGCACCAACAATAGACGAGAGCATCCATAGGGAGGTGCAATCAATATTATGTGATGATGACATTGAGCTTATTTAGCAAACCCTCTTGATATGATAAGCAAGACCCGAAAGAAATGCAATGAAGAAATCCTTAAGTTGTTATTCATAGTGCCTCAAATAGATGAGATAAGGGAGAGGGTTAAAATATTGACTGAGAGAGCACAAAAATTGCAAGTAAGCTGCCATGAGGTCTTTAATTATAACATAAGTTCATTCATGATTTTATATTTTTGTACTCTTTTATGTCATGAACTAAAATATGTGTTGTTTTTTTAAGATTTTTTGCATCCTCATGATGCTCCTAGCCATGACCAGGGTACTGTAGGTGCTGCCTGAGGAGTAGGGGTTGGTACAAGTGTCCATCCTGATCTTCCTGCACATACAACACATCATTCAAACCCATCATTCATGCCTCTATTGTCATCTGAAATGTTGGCAACACATACCATGTAGGAATCGATTAGTGTACCCTCTAACAATGAACACTTGCCAAAAACATGCGTCAAGACATGTACTTGGGGATGCAGAGGCCACTAGTACTGATGATGTTTTAGCAGCATTTCCTGGATCTTCCCACATTACTAGTATGGGAAGATTTCTGGTCACATTTGTGGTGACTGAGGATTTCATTCCCTGCCAATATGGAACTTCATCGATGTGACACAGAGGTTCTATATGAGCTTCAATGATCTAGCGGGTTTGGCCAATGGTGTGCTTTGGAGTGACTCTTGGTGATAACAATAGATGGTTTCCTTTGGACATTGGGAATACATGGACCATCATTGTGACTTCTCAATGTGTTAGCAATAATGTTGGTCTTGCTGATGGCAAAGACTGTGTAGTGTGTAGTTGCAATTAGGTAGTTCTGGTATTAGTGAGACATAGTATGGACTCTCACCGACATGCAATACAGTTTGAACTTTTTTCTTTCTTTTAACCAATGACTATCCAACGTTGATTCTTCTAGACCAATGAGAGATGTCAAATGTGAATTGGTGGTAGTTGAACTATTGGCGACCGTTGGAAGATCAAAAAATAATGAACAAGGTGAATTCTTTTGTGATGGTCAACAAAGTATGATGAATGGTTCGAATTGGAAAAGACTAGTTCAATTGAACATGATTTGATCAGTGTGTATGAATTCTTCATTATATGCTTTTGAGCGTTGTAACATTGATGTTTTGTACAAGATTGATTAGGGAAAAGTTGTTGTTCTGAAATTGACATCAGAAAAGAAAATGTGTAACTTGTATGTAATCCCATTTACTGTAATACAAGTGATTTCTCTTTGATGTGTTGGTTTTTCTCCCATAAGGGTTTTCCCATGCAAATTTGGTGTCCAATAGTGTATGTGTCCATTTCTCTATTCTGTTATTCTTTTCATGTGCATCTTAATGAACTGTAATTACAAAATTCAAAGTCATATCTACATACTTTCCTAAGTTTTGGCATTAGGAAAGTTTGTTTCACACCTTGAACTTTCCTTAGAAGTGGTAACAAAGCCTAGTCAATTGTCTTATCCTTGGGTTGGGTTTTTCATGTCAATTCTATTTAGTGGGAGTCTTGTAGAGTTTGGCAAATTGTTCAAATTACATTTTGAGATGGAAATGGAAAGTGCATCTAGAAACATTGAGATTGAGAAATTCAATGGCAACAGTTTTGAGTTGTGGAAACTCAAAATGGAGGATTTGTTGGTTGATCATGATCTTTGGATTTTTGTGTCTAGAACAAAATCTTCTGGCATGAAGCGAGAAGATTGGGACCTTGCAGATAAAAAATCAAAGGGGCTGACAAGGCTCTGTTTGGTAGACTCTGTTCTTCTAAACATTCATGAAGAGAAGGCTTCATCTTTTTTATGGAAAAGACTTGGAGATATTTATCAAGGAAAGTCCTTGGTAAACAAGTTGTTCTTGAGGAAGAAGATGTATTCTTGGAATATGTAGGAAGAAGCATTCATTGGTGATCACTTGAATAATTTTAACATGCTAATTGCTCAGTTAACATTTGTGGGGATGAAGATTCAAGATCGTTGTATGTTGTTGTTATGTTCTTTGCCTGATTCTTGGGATCACTTGGTGATGGCCATTGGGAGCACAACATCCACTTTCAAGATGGAAGATGTTGTGGCCTCTTTTTTATCTAAAGAAATGAGAAGGAAATCTTCTAAGATGGAAAAGGAGGCTCTTGTTGTTCGAGATAGATCAAAAGAAAGAGACAAGAAAAAAGACAAGAAATCCAAATTGAAATCAGAAGGGAAATCAAAATCTTTTGACAAGAAGTCCAAGGTGAAGTGTTGGAATTGTGGGTAGCCTGGTCATGTCTAAAAGGATTGCAAAGAGGAGAAAAAGAAGAAGAAGAACTCTTTTGACAATTATTATTCTCAAAGAAAAGTGGATGCCTTCATTCTAGCCTTGGAAACTCAAGCATCAGATGATGTCTGGATGATTGATTCTAGAGCATCTTTCCATCTCATAGAGATTGGTTTACAAATTATGAAAAATACGATGGTGGAAAGGTTTACTTGGAAATCAATTCATCCTTGGATATTATTGGTCCTGGAAGATTCAAAATTGAATTCCCTGATGGAAGAGTGAAGGGAATCAATGATGTTATGCAGATACTAGGTATGGCTTGTAATTTACTTTCTGTTAGTAGGCTGAATGCTGTTGGTGTACATGTATCATTCTATAATGGATTTTTCAAGATGACTAGAGGTTCTATGTTGTTGGTAAAGGGTGCTTGTATTGATACTTTGTATAAATTAGATGCCAATGCAATCCAATGCAACTGTGCTTCCTAATAAACCATCTGAACATGTAGGAAAAAAAGGAAATTGTTTTAGCAGGAGCTAATTCTTTAGAGATGAAACTCCCCACTAAGAAAACAATGTTGTGGCATCATAGGCTTGGCCACATTGGAGAAACAGGTTTAAAAACCTTAAAAAATAAAAACTTGGTTGAAGGGCTTGATGACTGTAACCTTGAATTCAATTTTTGTGAACATTGTAGATATGGTAAACAACACCGTATTTTTTTTTTTTTGAGTCCTCATAAATCTTCTGGTATACTTGATTACATTCATTATGATGTGTTTGGTCTAGTAAATGTTCCTTCATTATTGAATTCTGAATATTATGTTTATTTTATTGATGACTATTCGAGAAGGGCATTTGTGTATTTTAAAAAATGTAAATTAGAAGTGTTTAGTCGGTTTAAAGAATTTAAAAAACTTGTGGAAAATCATACTAGAAGGAAAATAAAATGCTTAAGGATTGATAATGGAGGTCAATTTTGTTCTGATGAGTTCGAAAGGTACTATAATGATCACAAAATTAAAAGACACAAAACTAAACCCTACACTCCGTGGCAAAATGGAGTTGCTGAAAGGTTCAATAGGATAGTGATGGAAAGAGCACGGAGTATGTTGACTGGTGCTAGCTTGGAGGAGAATTTCTGGGCTGAGGCAGTTGCAATAGCATGTTATTTATTAAATCATTCTCTTAATTTTTCTTTTGTTGAGAAAACACCTTTGGAAGCATGGTCTAGAAAGAAGTACTTTCTAAGACATATTCGAGTCTTTGGCTATGAGGCATATGCATATGTGGCAAATGAAAAATGATCTAAGTTGGAGAAAAAAGTTGTTTATGTATTTTTATCGGTTATAGTGTTGGCATAAAAGGATACAAGCTTTGGAACCCTGTTACTAAAAAGGTTTTGTACAACAAAAATATTATTTTTCGTGAGCTGAAACCTTCTTCTTTGGATCTGCAGTCAAAGATAAAATCTAAAAACAAAAAGGATGTAGTTGAAATCCTCCAACACTAGATAAAGAGGAATTAAAAATTAAAAATGTACCTGAGTCTGAGGAGAGCTCTAGTAGTTCTGAAAGTTCTGATGAAGAAGAACAATCTCAACCTCAACCCTTGAGGAGGTCAAGATGTGAAAAGAAGCAACTAGATAGGTATGGGTTTTCTATGCTAGATTCTACTTGTGCCTATGCTTTGATTACTAGCACTGATGAGCCTAGGACTATTAAAGAGGCCATTAATATGCTTGATGCAAACTCTTGGTTGGAAGCCATGAATGAAGAAATGGCATCATTAGAAAATAATGACACTTGGAGTTTGGTGCCCTTGCCTAAAGGCAAAAAAATTGTTGGCTATAAATGCGTATTTAGAAAGAAAATAGGTTTGGATGGCAGTGTTGAAAATTATAAGGTGCTTGGTTGGTTGCGAAGGGTTATTCCCAGGTAGAGGGAATTGATTATGGAGAATGTTTTTCTCCTGTAGCTAAGCTAACGTCTATCAGATTTCTTTTGTCACTTGTAGCAACGTATGACTTAGAGATTGAGCATATGGATGTAAAGACAACATTTCTTCATGGTGATCTTGAAGAAGAAATTTATATGTCTCAGCTTGAGCACTATGTGGAAAAAGGTAAATAACATTTGGTATGCAAGTTAAAGAAGTCTCTGTATGGTTTGAAGCAATCGCCTAGAATGTGGTACCAGAAGTTTGACACATTTGTTTTGTCATTAGGATTTGTAAGATCAAAATCTAATCATTGTGTGTATTTCAAATCTAAAAATGATTGTGTCTTAGTTATTGCCCTGTATGTGGATGAAATGTTGTTCATTGGGGATAGTAAGCTTATGATTTCTAATCTTAAATCTCAATTGTCTGCAAAGTTTGAAATAAAAGATCTTGGTGTAGCTAGGTATATTCTGAGGATGGAAATAACCAGGGACAGAAAGAGTAGAAAGCTTTGGCTCAACCAAAGTAAGTACATTAATAATGTTCTAGAGAGATTTTGTATGACTGATTACAAGTAGCTAGTTGTTCCAGTTTTGCAGGGAATGAAGCTATCTATTGAAGGTTATCCAAAATATCCTTTTGAGATGGAGGACATGACTAGAGTGCCTTATACTAGTGTTGTTGGTAGTTTAATGTATGCAATGGTTTGTATAAGGCTAGACATTGCCCAAGTAGTGGGAGTACTTACTAGATTTATGGAAAATCTACTTCGTAGATTTATGGAAAATCTAGGAAGACCACATTGGGATGCTATGAAAAGAGTGTTTAGATATTTAAAAGGTGTTTCTCAGTATGCTTTGTGTTATCATCAAAACTCATCTATTTTAAATAGATCAACATTCGAGGCTATGTGGATTCTGATTGGGCAGGGGATGTTGACAGTAGAAGATCCACCAGTGGATATATTTTCATGTTGAATGGTGGTACAGTTAGTTGGATGAGCAAGAAACAAGTTGTAGTTGCTTTTCCAACTACAAAGACAAAATACATGGCTGCAACACATTCCTATAAGGAAACAATTTGGTTAAACTTGTTTGTGTTCTAACATTGGGTTTAATGCAGGGAAAATTTAAATTTGTTGTGATAGTCAGAGTGCTATTTGTTTGGCAAAAAATTCCACTTTCCATGCCAGGATGAAACATATTGATGTGTAGTATCACTTTGTACGAGATATGGTGAAGGATGGAAATGTCTCTTTAGAAATGGTGGATACTCTGGAAAATGTTGCAAATGCATTGATTAAACCAATGAGTAGAGACAAGTACTGGTGGTGTGCTAGTTCGATGGGTCTTGGTGCCCATGAATCTCAGTAATTTTGAGATGCTCTGGAGGTGTTAGAAAGATCTTCGTCAAGTGGGAGATTTTTTGAAAATGTGCCTCAAACTTACTGACATGAAACTCCTAAAAGAAAAAAATCGGTGAGACCCTCAGAATGTCTTGCCGATAAGCAGTAGTGTTCAAAATTTATGAAGAGGTCAAATCGGTGCGACATTGGATCTATCTTTTCGACAAAAAATATTGGCAAGACATTGACTATCAGAGTGAATTTTCTATCATGTGTCGATGATTGATCTCTCATTGATGGGTTTGCTTCGGTGGTCATCATGGAGACTCTTGGTGATGAATGTCATCGATGTGACATGGACCTACATAGTGACATTTGAAACCTACTCTGACAGTGGGTGTCTCACAGATGGGTTTGTTCATATTGAAGGTTGGGGATACTCCTATCGATGAGCATATCGGGGTGACTCTAACTGTTGGTGCAACTTCCAAGACTCATCCCCATAGCAGATCTCTCACCGATGGATTTACACATGGTGTACATCAATGTAACTCTTGCCGATATAGAACTTCATTGGTGTGACACAAAGGTTCTATATGAGCTTTAGCAATATAGTGGGTTTGGATGATGGTGTGATTTTGAGTGACTCTTGGTGATAACAATAGATGGTTTCCTTTGGACATTGGGAAGACATGGACCATATTTGTGACTTCTCAATGTGTTAGTTGGTCTTGTTGATGGTGAAGACTGTGTAGTGTGCAATTGCGATAAGGCAATTCTAGCATCAGTGAGACACGGTCTGGTGTCTCACCAACATGCGATATAGTTTGAACTTTTTTCTTTCTTTTTTACTAATGATTGTCCAACGTGGATTCTTCTAGACCAATGAGAGATGCCAAATGTTAACTAGTGGCAGATGAACTATTGGTGATCGTTGGAAGATCAACAGACAATGAACAATGTGAATTCTTTTGTGATGGTCGACAGAGGATGATGAATGGTTCAAATTGGAAAAGACTAGTTCGATTGAACATGATTTGATCAGTGTGTATGAATTCTTCATTGTATGCTTTTGAGCATTGTAACAATGATGTTTTGTACAAGATTGATTAGGGAAAAGTTGTTGTGAAATTGACATCAGAAAACAAAATTTGTAACTTGTATGTAATCCCATTTACTGTAATAAAAGTGATTTCTCTTTGGTGTGTGGTTTTTTTTCCTATAAGGGTTTTCCCACGTAAATCTGGTGTCTAATTGTGTATGTGTCCATTTCTCTATTCTATTATTCTTTTCATGTGCATCTTAATGAACCATAAGGGTATGTGCAACATCATGATGGACCAAAAAGTGGGGATATGATGGGTATGTGTAAGGTATGTGGCTGATGACTATTTTTTTCCCAAAATTGATGAAACAAAAAGGGTTTTTAAAGGAGATTTTCAGCTTTCCACCAATATAAATTATGCTTTACTGTGAATTTAATAAATATTTATTATTCATTTTCTATTTGAATTATGATTAAAGTCCTAATTGATAGAATGATTGAAAAACATCTATAGCTTTCAAATAGTATTACATTTTTTGAATCCAAAACATGCGTCACATTCTATGCTTCACATACTATAGGATTAAAAAAAGAAAAAATGAATTTCATGAAGTTTTGACCAAGTTAAGGTGGTCAGACATACAATTTTTTAATATTTTTAAAAAGTTGTAATAAAAAATTCATAATTTATTATTTACTTGGAAAAAAATTATAAAAAAATATATCACATCGGGACATGAGTCCTCTACTTATATATAAAATATTATAAAAAAATAATATCATTTTATAGGTTTGAAATTTAAGTACTATTGCATTGAAATTTCAAATTTTTACCAAATAGTTTTTTTTTTTAATAATAAACCTAGTAGTTTAGAAACTACATTCAATTTGCTATAGATTCTATTCTTATAGATTTTTGAAATAATATAGATAACTTATTCAAATATTTACATCAAGTTTCCTAACTCTGATTTTTTTAAAAAAATTGCCTCTTAAAGGCCTATTTTTTCCATGATGATCCTGCATATACCCATAATTGCAAAATTTAAAGTAATATCTACATACTTTCCTAAGTTTTGGCATTAGGAGATTTTTTTCCGCACCTTAAACTTTCCTTACGTGAGAGAATTTTTTTTCTAGGTGTTAAATTTTTTTGTGCAGGAGACATGGCTGGAGATGAAGGAGAGTTGGTAACATTCACCCTCCTTTAATGGATAGAACTATGATGTTTGGGAAAAGAAGATGAAAACTATTATGGTTTCCAATTATTTGTGGGAGTTTGTAGTCAATGGGTTCTTGGATGTGATTGACCCAGCAACATATGTTGCACTCTCAAACAACCAGAAGACCTAGTTGAAGGAGGCAAGGAGGAAAGATGTTAAGGCATTGAGTTTAATTGAAGCAGCCTTGATAGAGGCCATTTTTCCCAGAGTAGCAGCAACTAGCTATGAAAAGGAAGCTTGAGAAATCCTCCAAACCAGTTACAAATATACTGATAAAGTCAGATTGGTGAAGCTCTAGATGCTTTGAAGAAATTTTGAGACTATGGAGATGAAAGATAGTGAGTCCATCTCAGAGTTTTACACAAGACTCTTAGATTTGATAAACTAGTTGAGGGTGAATGCTTAAGTTATTGATGACAAAAGGATTGTGGAGAAAATCCTCAAGAGCTTACCCATGAAGTTTGATGCAGTGGTGATTGCCATTGAAGAGGAAAATGATCTCAAAATGTTGTCTATTAATGAGCTGATGGGTTCTCTGTAAACCCATGAGTATCACCTAAATAGGTCTGCTACTTCTTCCCAATAGCAAGCTTTTAAAGATAAGTCAAATGCAAGAGGAAGAGGGAGAAGAAACAATGTTGGAAGAAGCTCAAGAGGTAGAGGTCGTGGAAACTCCAAATAAGGAAATGCTAGAGGAGAAAGCTTAGGATGAGCAAACAATCAAGAGGGAGCAAGTAGCTCTTAGACCAGCTCCTGACAAGGCAAGAAGAATAATAGCTCGGGTTGGAATGGTGACAAGAGCAATGTAGAATGCTATTATTGCCATAATTTTGGTCATTATGCAAGTGAGTGCTGGAAAAAATAAAGAGATTAGTCAAAACAAAATGCAAGTGTGGCTGATGTGAATGTGGCTAAAGCAAATCAGTCCACAACCTTCATCATGTGCAATATTGGTGAAGAAGGAAGCCCTAAAGTCTAGTATTTGGACAGCGGTTGTAGCAACCATATGAGTGGTAATGAAAGTTTATTTTATTTTATTGATAAGAATGTAAAGTTAAAGATAAAAATGGGGAACAATGGATTAGTTCCAGTTGTGGGTAGAGGATCTATTATGATCTGCACCAAGCAAGGTGAGAAGAAGGAGATTCATAATGTATTTCTTGCTCCTAGATTAAAGCATAACCGAATGAGTGTTGAACAGTTGATCCAAAATGGATATAAAGTGTTGATGGAGAAGGGTCAATGCATTATTTATGACAAGACAGAGAGGAAAAAAGTGTTTGCAGTAGTTCAAATAACAAAGAACAAGGTGTTTCATTTGAAGATTGAGATGTGTTTCTCATCTTAGTCTATTGCTGCACCTCTCATGAATGGAAAATGTATAGTAGTACAACAAGTAGCTCTTAGAAGCACCATTCAAGACCCCTCCAAGCTATGACATCTCAGGTATAGACATTTAGGCTATGCTGGTTTAAGTCTTTTGTCCAAGAACAAGATGATTGATGGTTTGCCAAGAATAGTAGAGCCTAATATTAAGTGTGAGGCTTGCATTTTGGGCAAGCAACATAGGCAACCCTTTCAATCGGGCAACTCTACAAGGGCAAGAGAACCTTTGGAGCTAGTGCACATGGATTTGGTAGGCCCTATGTAAACCATTTCTATTGGTAAAAACATATTTTTTATGACCTTCATTGATGATTACATCTGTAAAATGTGGGTCTATTTTTTGCAACATAAATTTGAAGCTTTTGATAAGTTTTTGTTGTTTAAGGCCTAGGCTAAAAAGGAGAGTGGACATGTGATCAAGGTCCTAAGGTCAGATTGAGGAGGAGAGTATACCTCCAATCTATTTGTAGATTTTTGCAAGCAAAATGACATGAAGAAGGAGCTAGTAGTCAGTTATACTTCACAACAAAATGGAGTTGCTAAGAGAAAGAATAGGACCATCATGGAGATGGCAAGGAGCATGATGAAAGAAAAGGGACTCCCTATAGAATATTAGGGAGAGGTTGTAGCAACACTTGTATATCTAATAAATAGAAGTCCTACAAAGGCAGTTCGTGACAAAATCCTTCAAGAGGCATGGAAAAAACATAAGTGGATGGTTGAGAACTTGAGAGTGTTCGGATGTGTAGCATATGCTCACGTGCCTAAATAAAAGAGGCAAAAATTGGATGACAAGGGTGAGAAATGTATTTTCATCTATGGCTATAGTGAGGAGTCCAAACCCTATAAGTTGTACAACCTAGTCACAAAGAAAATCATCATTAGTAGAGACATGGAGTTCCTAGAGGATGAGTCATGGGATGGAATGACAGATTCTGACAACTCAGAACCACTCTTGATGGCTCTGATGAAGCAGAAACATAATAAGGAGATCAACAAGATGAGTCTGCAGTCGCTCTTGAGAGCTGCTGGAGGCTCTTGATGACTCCTAAAGTTGGTAGATAGTCACAGACAACCAATGAATCAATTGTAGTGAATTCTGGATGAGATCCTAAGAGCTCCAGATGGCTCTTAAGAGCTTGATGTGAGTAGATAGAAAGGAAAGCAGCCAGAGACAACCAAAGGATTGGCTTCTGAGAGCTCTAGATGGCTCCTGAAGAGCTCTTGAGAACTCCTGAAGGCTCTCGAAGAGCTCCTAAGAGCTCTTGACAGCTCCTGAACCAACTTGTTTAGTAGAACAACAACAATAGTGAAATTTCTAACCCCACTCTCGCCTCCCTAATGCTAAGAAAGACCAAGAGTCTAAGGGAGATCTACCAAAATGAAAAGTATGATAAAGAATTTGAAGAGAGTGTGAATTTTGCATTATTTTCTCATAGTGATCCAATTCATTTTAAGGATGTTGTGAAAGAGGAGAAATGGTGTGAGTCCATGGATGAGGAGATAGATGCAATAGAGAGGAACAACACATGGGAGTTAATTGAGTTTCCTCCCAACAAGCAAATTATTGAAGTGAAATGGGTCTATAAGATCAAATACAATGCCAAAGGAAGAATAAAAAGGCATCAGGCAAGATTTGTTGTCAAGGGATACAAATAGCAACTTGGGAGAGATTATGATGAAACATTTTCCTCTGTTGCAAGGATGGAGACCATGCAGGAAGTCATAGAAATTCTAGCCCAACACAAGTGGAAGGTATTTCAAATGGACGTGAAGTCCGCCTTCCTAAATGGAGTGTTGAAAAAGGAAGTTTATGTGGAGCAGCCCTTTGGATATGAAGTGTCGGGTCAATAAAAAAAGGTGTATAGGCTGAAGAAGGCCCTTTATAGGTTGAAGCAAGCTTTACGGGCATGGTACAATAGGATTGACTCATATTTGATAAGCAATGGCTTTAACAAAAGCGATGGTGAGCCCATTCTTTACATCAACGCAACAAATGGTAAGGTTTTGATTGTTGTCTTGTATGTTGATCATTTAGTTTTTATTGGGGATGATGATTTCCTCATTGTTGATTTTAAACAGGCCATGAAAAGAGAATTTGAAATGACATATTTATGTCTCTTGAGATATTTTCTCTAATAGAAGTAAAACAAATGCATGACGATATATTTATCTCTCAAGAAAAATATGCAAATGAGATCTTGAAGAGATTTAGGATTCTTGAAAGCAAACCTTCCCAAACTCCAACAACCATAGGTCTAAAGTTGAGCAAGGAAAATTATAGTAGCATTGTGGATTCGACCATATTTAAAAGTTTGGTTGGAAGTTTGATATATTTAACTATAACTAGGCCTGATATAATGCACACTGTGAGTCTTATTTTCAGATTTATGAAGACTCCAAGGGACACCCATTGACAAGTAGATAAAAGAATCCTGAGGTATGTGAATGGCACCAAAGGATATGAAAGTTTGTACACATCAACAAATGATTTTGAGTTGGTTGGATACATGGACAGTGATTGGGTAGGAAGTTTGGATGATAGGAAGAGCACATCGGGCTATGCATTTATTTTGGGTTTGGGAGCTATTTCATGGGCTTCCAAGAAACAACTCATAGTTTTCCTATCTACAGCAGAGGCTAAATATCTAGCAACAAACACAATAGTGTGTCAAGCTATTTGGCTGAGAAGAATCTTGAAAAATTTGAGAGAAGAACAAGAGGATGGAACAACAATTTTTTGTGACAATGTTTCATCAATAGCTTTGATGAAAAATCTTGTGTTTCATGGAAGAAGCAAGCACATTGAAATCATGTATCATTTTATTAGAGAGTTAGTTGAAAATTGTGAAATTAAAATGGCATCTTGCAGGTCTGAGCAGCAGCTAGTAGACATATTCACCAAGCCTTTGAGTAAGGACAATTTTGAGCACCTAAGGAGTAGATTTGGCGTTGTTGATTTGGATCAGGATTGATCTTGTTTTGTTGGTTTAGGACCAAGGGGGAGTGTTAGAAAATTAATTGCTCCTGAGCCTCTTCCCATTGCCACCTACTTGTTAGGAGCATTTGTTACCTACAACTGTAAGATTGTTTTAGGGATTGTTTTCCCTACTTGCTCTTGGCGTGCAACTCAAGTCAAGATCATTTGTTGCTTGCAGCTGGAAGATTGTTTTGGGGATTGCTTTCCCTACTTGCTCTTGGCGTGCAGCTCAAGTTTGCAGTGAAATTAATTTTGGTAGGTAATTTCAAATTTGAGAGGGAATTTTTTGAAGAAAAAATGAATTGAAGGAAAAAAAGCCCAGTTAGTTTATGAAAGGCTTTTTCTCTGTGCAGCATCAATTTGAGAAAGATAATTTTTTTGTTTTCTATGTGATTCAGAGAAGTTTTTGAACAACAATTGTATGTTTGTTTTGTGATTGAGTAGTGATTGCTCCTGAAAGAGCTTTGCATAGCTCCTAATAGTGAGCTCTTAGCAGCTCCCAAAGTTTGTCTGTCTAGTTGAGCAACTCATGAAAGCTCCCAATAGCTTGAAATTTGTAGCTTAGGTTTATTTTTTGAGTTTTACATTTAGTTTTCTATATATTGTCATTTTCATTTTATTGAATACAAAAGGCAAATATTGCATGCCCAGATTTGTGTCTCATGTTCCTTGGTTATTCCAAATTTTGTATTCTCCTATCGGTTTGGGGAAATAGAGTAGCAGCTCTGTGTTATTCAGTTTTTTCAGAATTCTTGATAGGATTGAAAAATAAAGTAGATCTTTCCAGCTTCACTAGAGGAAGTTAAGGGTCAGATTAAGTATGTCTATGAAAAGAAAATAGGGTGTAATGCATACCTTTACTTGTGAGGCAACCTCTATGGTGCCATGTGAGCAGTGTATGTGCAGAGAGTGTAATGATTTTTGGCTGCAGTTCCAGAGTAGAAGGCGGGTTGAAGCATCCCATGCCATGAGATTTAATGGTAGTCTCAGGGTACCTAGTTTAAATGAACCGTTCATGTTGACAATGGTATTGGAGTGGAGATTGTTGTTAAATAAAGGATGTGATTGCAGCTCCATCCATTCCTCATAGTGTGGTGGTGTTAAGGCCCCAGAGACACCATGTGGTGAGTGCATGCATCTGCCTTGCTATACATCATAACCTTTGGTAGATGCAGACGCCTGCTCACTATGGTTTTCTCTTGCTCCTACTCATTCTTTCCTTTGCTCACAAATCACCATTGTTGAGAAATGGCCAGTACAGAGCTAAAACGCATGAACGTATCTGTTACAGTGGAGAGAAAGAAATGGTGAGTGGAGCAGTAAATGAAGTGTAATTCTAGACTGAACATTCAGCAGACAACTATTCCACTACCATCCATCTCAAACACATCCATGTAACCACCACCGCCAACACTAACCATTGAACAGGCATGCAAACATCAAATTAAACACAACTTCAAAAAAATGTTCACACATCTTAACATACAAGTCTCTTAATCTTACAACCCTTGAAAACATAGACCTTTTAAAGTGAGCATTTATATGCAATGAAAGGAGACATGAGAAAAAAATTACAATTAAATTATTAATCATATGGGTATTATTGTGTTGCATATATTCTCCAACTGCCACAGAGTGAAAAATTCCCACTAGGTTTAGAATCCGCTATTTTACAAAATGGCAACTTGTATGATGCTCAAGTTTAAGTTTGTATTTGTCTTGGCACTACAAGACTTTACATTGTGCAACAGAGATTAAGCAAAATTAGTCCTTTTCACATGAAGATTGTCCAGCTATTAACCATCAATACCATAATCACCTTTCTCTAATATTACGCCTTCTTGTTGTAGAAAACTACATGAAAATTAATGAGAATAATAAAGTTGAAGGTTAAGAAGAGAAATGCAAGACACAAAAGTGATATTCTGAATAATTAACCCATTTTTTATCTTCTCATTCTCTTGAATGGTATGGTAATTGTCAAAAAGGGAGTGAAAACCTGTTTGAGTATGAGGCCCATGGTGTCATATGATGGTGAAAAATGGTCCAAAAGTAGTCTACAATCAACTTGTAGATACCCTATCAAGTCTGTTATATTTCCACCATTCAATCCCAGTCCATTATCAACCACATTGTGATCCCTCTGACATTGAGTACTACGAACAGTTGATTGAGGTTCAGCTTCAGATGCCAGTTGACCTGGAAGATCAAATTGTTGTGTAGCAAGATTCATGACTTTCCTCTCTTGAAATCCTAGAACATGTGCATCAAATCCAGAAGCAGCCTGGTTGTAACCTTGAAATTGGGTAGAACTAACAATTTGGCTCAAGTCTGGTTCCTTCTCATCAGGACCAATGTACATAGCCTGTGAATTCTTGGTTTCATAAATACCACTAGGACTTTTCAATCCTGGTGCCTGCAGTTTAAAATCTCTGACAATAGATGATTGTGGGGCAGACAAACCAATAGAGCTTGACAAACAGATGTTTTTCACTCATATGGGGATATCATGGTTCTTGTTGTCTATATTTGGATGACTTCCATTCTCTAAATAATCAAAAGATACTAGAGGTGACATGTGGTTTGCTCTAAGTGAACTAGAACAACTAATAATATCATTGCCACTAGTGCTTTCATCAGCTATACAAGAAAAAGGCCTGAAATCATTTGAAAGCAGTTGTGTCTGTAGACAATCAATAGGTGACAAATTTAGAGCATGTTTGCCTTGAAGTTGTGGACTTTGTGGTTGTACATGTAATTTCAGGTCCTCGAGAAAAGTGAATACATTTTCATGTTGATTCACTAAATAGTTATAGTTTAATGAACAACTACGACCCACATTTCCAGATGTAACATCAACTGTTGCACTCTTATGTAAGTTTTCATTGAATACCAAGGATGTACCACTCATTGATGGGCCCACATCATCAATGGAAGATATCTGGTGTTGAATCTAAGAATATTTTTCTATTTCAATTTGATTAGGAGACATTTGAAAGTTGTTTCTTTGAGTGTTCATCAATGGATCCCCAAAGAATATTCTGTTTAAAGGGTTGCAATCTATAGTTTCATTTGGTGCCTGCAAAGGGAACTCCTTAGTTAACTTTAACTCATTATTTATTTTTGAACTCCCTAATAGCTCATTTTGTAATGCCACCCAACTTTGATGTACTATTTGGCCTGATGCTATAATTGCTGGAGCCTTGAACCTTCCATGGAAATTATTTGAGCCATAATTTTCTTCTAGTGTCACTCTAAATGAATAATGCAATGCACGCTGAGGATATCCTCCTTCATATGACCTTTTACGGGAAAGCCTATATTTCTATGTAGATATTCATAAGTGTTAGAAACAATGACAAAGAAACAGGAATTTGAAGACAAAGATAAAACTAGGTGGGCCAATACTGCTTTGCATATCCTTTGCAGTTTTCAACAATATGATAAGTACCTGCAAGTGGCTTGCAACAATCTCCCTTGTAAGTCCCTTAACAGATAGTAATTCAAGTATCTTTTTTGGAACAACATCTGAATAATAAAAACTCATAAATTGTTTTGGCTATGCTCAAATATCTTTAGGTAGCACTATTACATCAGAAGACAACATCAATCTCATCATTGAACATACAAAAATTTCTTCAGCTATTCCTGCAAAAGTATTTAACTTCACTTCTGAATCAAAGGAAGTTAAGACAAAACCATTGCTTCAAAAACTAGATACAATTAAAAGAGAATTTTTTTGTGGCTCTAATAAACAGGTGCTAGTTTGAACTTACTTTCAATTCCTAAGTAGTTTACTACATGTTCAAATTGTCGATGCAGGTCCCTTGTCCAGATAAATCGAGGATTTTTCAGTGTAGAGGATCATTCTTCTGATCTCTGTGATTCTCTTCTTCATTGGGATTATTTTTTCTTATCGTTCCTTGGGATGTATTATTAGCATTTTCTATTCCCATTTTCTGCCCCTCTACATCTTCAACACCCTCTGAGTGCTCCAATTCCTTTCTTTTATTTCTCTTCCTCCTGAAAACATGCTGCCGGATGTTTTTCATCTCATTGGTATGCACAGGTTTAATCAGATAGTCACATGCTCCGTGTTCAATCCCTTTCATTACTTCACTGGTATCTCCATTTCCTAAAACCACTGCAGTTCAGCCACAAGTTACGTTGTATCTCATTGAGATGATGTAATATCCACAATTTCTTTGTTATCTCAAACAAGCTAATATATATGCCATAGAGAACTTACAAATTATAGGTAGATTCATCTCTAATTCAACTTGTTTAAGGAGAGTGAAACCATCCATATGAGGCATGTTCACGTCACTGATGGCTATATCAAAGCTATCTTTTTTCTCTTTGAGCATGGATAAAGCTGCTGATGCTAGCCCGCATGCTGTCACTGCAAAACAGAAAACAAAAAAATATTTCACATAGCTTTCAAAAATTAAAATCATTATATCTGAAAGAAGGTGGATGGATCATGGATCAACACAATGTTCAGAAATATATTCAGAGATAAACACACAACCTTAACAACAATTCATTCTCATTGATCACAAAATACAAATATACAAATAATCAGAATACTACAACATTCATCATCCTTATGATCATATGATCATCTTGCCACTGATTCACTAACCCACTACTTATGCTTCTTTTATAGAGGGCTTAGGATACATATAGATAATTCTAGAAACTACAAAATACAGTCTAGATATTACAAAGGACTCTTCTATGACTTAGGCTAGCCTCTCTATATTCTAGAACAATCTCTAACTTATCTAGAAACTATCTAACCCTTTCTAGAAATTCTTATTTAATTTGTCTTTTCCCAATTTAATATTTTTCTTATTTATATTCCCAATGAGTGGGAGAAATTATATTCCAATACCCCTCCCTGATTTCTACCACAAATTCTCATTACATTCTCAGTCTCTTTCACCAATGCTGCGGCATCTAAAATTTTCTAGATCTAGCAATTGAACCTAGGAAATCCTATGATGCTGTTGGGGTGCTCTAGCTATGAGCTCTAGCACGCTTGGTTACCAGTCCATCATCGGTTCAAGTGCTCAACACTTGTATTTTCACAGCACCTCCCATAGAGTCACACTGCAGGTGCTTGGGGATCCTAGTAGGCTCTTGATGTCTGTCACAAATGGTAATAGGTTTTCCTCCTCAAATTCACTTGGCTCTTCCTTGCTTCATCAACCTTGCTTCAAGTGGTTTGGATCTTCTGACAACAATCTCTGATAATCTCCAATGATCTGCCTCAAAACACCTTCCTTGATAATTGAAATACTGCCAAAATTTGACAGCAGTAGCTTTGATAACTGAGAACTTCTTGGGCTTTGTATTTGTGCCTGGCTCCTTCAACTTGACAGCTAAACAATCGATCATTTTGAAATCTGCACAGTGCAAACCCTAGCAATGACCTTTGGCAGCAAAATCCAATGATCCTGACCTTATGACTCTGATACCAATCCTCTAACAGCTCTATAGAGCTGGACTCTACAAGAGAGTGAGTAGCCACATAACATCTGCCTCTATTTATAGAGGTCTTAGTAAATAAAAATAAAAATAAAAAAACTTAACCTACAGCTGGTAGAAATTACCAGAATATTCTAACAATATCCGGATATGAACTTCTAATACTGGGCATTGATAAAACATAAGATTAATTGGCTGCTAATAAATGGACCTCCATTTTATCCTTGAGTCCAATCTTTGAAAGTCACTAGCATAAATACAACTTTCACATGGTTATTTCAGTTGGTGATTAAGCTAAAATTGTTGATCCATATTGTGGGCATTCATTCCTTCACAATTTGAATTTGCTTGAAGTCCATATAAAGACTAGATTCCATGTGTGGGGAAAACCAACGAGAACAATAATATGTGATCTCAATAGAAGTCTGACATTTCATTTCAAAGCAACTAAGTATGCCTTGCTCAAGCCAAAGGAGCCATATCATTTGTGAAGTTGTTGCATTGAAAGTTACTGAACTTATGCCGAAACATGGCAATAACAACCTGTTACCTATCAGATCAAATTAACCTGCTTTAAATTTTGATACCCAGTTTTTCTCATGTGTAAATATTATGGTTTTTAAGATAGCATCCAATCTTTGTGAAATAGTAGCCAAGTGCAAAGGGGCCATTAGAATTCGATGGAATATATATATTCTGAATCCATCAACTGATGCAAAAAATGGAAATCCACAAAGATTAGTAGACAAAAATCCTTTGGTACTTTTGGATCTTAGATGTGGCCTTGGGTCAAATCATTTGGTGCAAAAAGAATTCTAGTGAGTGGAAAATCACCTACAGCTTTAATTTTGATAATTGATTTGGATTATAGAATGGGTAAAACGCTTGTTTCAATTTGACATTAGCAGCTCTTCCTTCCTTTCTAACATGCGGGATCCAAATTTAGGATAAAAATGGCGTAATTCTCACTACAGTCTCCAATAGTTTGCCTTGTGCTATGTATTAACCACAGAAATATGAAAGGGGATTTTCTTGAATTTGTATTTGAGAACTTTAGGCCTTCTAAAATTATTGAATTTTATGTGCTCTCTTCTTTAGCGTATGAGGAAGCCATGCATCTGTACCACACCCAAAGTCCTTGTGCCCTTGAAGAAGCATGGAGTATGCGTGGAACGTAGGAGAACCTTCTGCTTCAGTATCCAAGGAGCACTCCAAAGGCTTACTCTGGTTGAAGCAAAAAACTGCTTGTCCTACTTGTTTTGGTAATAGCTAGGAGGCTTACTAATAAAACACAAAGTATTCTCTCGGGGTTTTGATCATACTATTATGCTTTATATTAATGTTAGGATTAGGCTTATATTGGCTTAAAAAGAAAAATCAATGAAATCAGCTCAAGTGTTTCAGCTTTACACGTCCATTTTTGTCCTAAATGAGATAAAAATTCCAACGACCATAGGCAGCACAGAGGGTAGGTAGTTCAAAATAAATAGTCCCATTATTAAAAACGCTACATGGTGATATCTAGATGCATGTTATTCTGTCTAATTGTGAAAATATAAATTCTTTAAGAACCCATTATTTCCAGAACAAATATACCATACTCGGGGATTAAATACAACATAGCTTTCTTATATCTCATAACAATTGAGCCAAGAAGGATAGAGATGCAGAGATGATGTGTACCCATGTATAACCGATTTAGCTCTTATCAACTAATTGCAAAATCAACCCACATCACTAAAATAAGAGAAAAATGATTTTATGGGTAAAGGAATACCCTGGTAAAGGCAGCTGTGGAGCATAGTGTAAGCACCTTGAGGAAAGTGGGATCATCATCCACCACCAGCACGCCTAAATCCTCCGGAAACTTACTCTTGTTGTTAGCTATGCTGATGTTAGCCATTACTATATTTCTGTTCAAACTCAAAGTGATTTACAAGCAAATGGAGTCTAATTGTAATGATAGGTTGGGTGATGTAGTGTTGGCGAAAACAAAGAAACCAAATGTTAGAGATATGTAATCTCAACTAATTAATTATGCAAATTCCCTCTAGCTAAGGCTACATACCTGCATTTAAGGCAATTTATTAGGAATACTTTTTGAAGATTTTGAGAGATTTGGAATAATGCTACATTAACTCCCTATTTACTCTCACACACTTTGTGGGTAGTAAAAGATATTAATATTTTATTACTCCTTAGCTGTCCACCGTTGCTTTTAGTTTTATTTCCTTTTTGTGGTCATTTTGCAAAGGCAAGAAGTAGGAAAGAGAGCAACACAGCTTTGCATATGAGAATATGGTGTAAAGAAGAACATGGCATCGTAGCTACTATATTTTTTAGACTAATGAATATATATAAATCAGATTGTTGTCTATTTTCTATTGTGTCAATTGTGTGTGTTATGAGTAGATTATAAATGCATTTGAATGTGTTTATTTTACTGCTGTGTATGATTTTTATTTGGTGCTCTTTTTTTCATTTCAATTCTTTTTCCCTTATTCCCACATCTAGTATCAGAGCCACTGGTTCAAACTTCTAGTCTCTTTTTTGGGTGTACACTTATTTCTTGTTTAACAACCATCAATGGCTTCTATAGCCTCAACATTTGGTGCTTCCTTGTCTAGCATGCAAACTCCTTTTTTCACAGGGAAAAATTATGAATATTGATCATTGACCATAAAATCTTTGTTTAGGTCTAGGATGTTTGGGAAATTGTTGATAATGGTTATGCATAACCAAGAGACCAAGCAACTTATAATGCTCTCACACAGGCAAAGAAAGAATGATGGAAAAACCTTTTTTCTACATTCATCAAGCAACGCATGAAAGCATACTGCCAAGAGTTTTAGTAGCAACACAAGCAAAGGAGGCATGGGACACACTAAAAACAACCTATCAAGGTAAGGACAAAGCTAAAGTTGCAAAACTCCAAATACTTAGAAGAGAATTTGAAAATATAAGTATGAAAGCGGTGCTATCATAATAGTGGTTTACAATTCCTGAGAGGAACGAATTTTAGCTGAAACCACATATTTTTAGAAAATATAATGATTTAAGCCTTAAAAAGTTCCATTTTAAGGATTCCAATTGAAGAGGGTTTGATCAAATCACCTTAGATCAAACCCCCTTGGATAGAACCTCGCTAGTTTTAAACCATACCTATAAATGCATCTCCTTTACACCTATCAAAATGCTGATAAAAAATCACTTTTGATTTAGATTTTGGGGGATCAAATGAATTCATTTAAAATTTATTTCAAATGATTATGGTATTCCTTAGAACAAGCTATCCAATGAATATAATTTTAATATGTTTTGGTTTTGTTATGTATTTGTTTTTAAGTTTTATTAAACATAGGATTTTCATCGAAAATGAATTTCTTTGTTCTTCACATGTGGAAAAATAGAAGATTATCAAAAAAAAATTGAAAAATATGAGTGCACCAGATATTGAAGTCCTTGATCCAACAAAAAAAATAAAAAATTTTGACATATACAAAAAGTTGCGTTATACGGTCACTATGTCGAATTGTAATTAGTTTGACTTTGATACTTGATTAAGGAAAATATTCAATAAAAACTATCTAATCAAGTGGAAGCACTAGATATCAGAGTTACAAATCTAAATTTGAAAGAATTAGAATTTTATCCTTCATGGAAAAAAAGTTATGCGTTATACGGTGTGCGTCACTTTTTAAAAATGTTACTTTCTGAAAAAAATCTATTTTCATGGGAGATGGAAAAAGAAGTGCAATTTGATTCCAAAAATTTTGAAAAAAATATTTTTAGAATCTATAGACAAAATTTGATGAGACTCTAGTTTTCACCATCTTCAAATTCCTCACAATTTAGCCGCTATAGGTGCTCGAATGTGAAGATTTAGTTCAAAATAATAATTTCAGTGTCCAGTTTGGCCAAAAATTGTAAACCACTATTATGGGATCACCCTTTAGAATCTATGGAGTTATTTTTTACTTGTGTTGTTGGGCTAGTAAATCAGATAAAATCTCATGGGGAAACATTAGAAGAGACAAGGATAGTTGAGAAAATGTTAAGGGTTTTTCCTACTAAGGTTGATCCTTTAGTTATTTCAATAGAGGAAACTAAGGATTTAATCCATCTAATAATGGATGAATTGCATGCATCTTTGATAAATCATGAATATAAGCTGAACATATCACACACCTCTATTGAGAATGCTTTATCATCTCAGGCTTCAATAAGCTATGGAAGAGGTAGAGGCAGGTTCATACCTAGGGGTAGAGGAAGAAATTCATTTAGAGGACGTAACAACAGTCCTACAAACCAAGGTGGAAGAGGACATAACAATGAACACTTTCAAAATCATCCAAGTGGTCAAAGAAGAGATAAGTCACATGTTCATTGTCATTACTACAAGAAGTATGGTCAGTAATCTTCTGAGTGTATAAAGAAACAACATGACCGAGGAAGACAAAATAAGAATCCCCCACAAAACTCTACAAAAACTATGTTTATTGCATGTGCAGAGATTGCTGAAGCAATTTCTACAAAATTACCTATTGAATGCAATATAGTTCAAGATAGTCCAAATGATATTTTGTATTTATATTTTGGCTATACCAATCACATGTCTAGAAATATAGAATTATTTTTAAGCTTGGATAAATCAGTCACTTTAAATGCTACTCTTGGGAACAATAATCAAGTGACTATTACAGAAAAAGGCACTGTTGACATTCTAACCAAAAAGGGGGAGCAAAAAGTCATTCATGATGTTTTTTACTTTGCTAGACTAAAACATAATCTGATGAGTATTGGTCAATTAGTGCAAAAATGATACAAAATTTACATGAAAAATAATGCACGTGTCATTCTTGATAAAGCTCCAAGTACGTAGCTGATAGCAGAGGTACAAATGACAAAAAAATTGAATGTTTCCATTGAGGCTGAAACATGACATCAAAAGAAACGCAATTGAAGCTTATCATGTGGCAGAAAACACACAAGTTGGAACAACAATAAAGGCCAAAAATTCTCAAGATGCCTCTCAAAATTGCTTTAGAGAAGAACAAAGTTGCAAAGTTGTTCTAGAATGTTGTTCCAGAAAAGAACAAGGCTACTTTGGAATAGAGCAAAGTTGCTTCGAAAAGGAAGTAGTTGAAACCAAAGATGAACAAAATGGTAATGTAACTGTTCAAACAACTTTTCAGTCAGTGGTAGAGAATAAATCTTGGTTATGGAATCTGAGATTTGACCATTTAAACTTTGGAGGTCTGAATTTTTTGCATAGAAAGAATATGGTTAAGGGGCTGCCATTGATTAAAAAATTAGAAAGGGCATGTGAAGCATGCATCTTGGGTAAACGATATAGAGAGACCTTTCCTATTGAAAAATCAGAAAGAGCATGTAAACCACTTGAGATTATTCACTCTAATATATGTGGACCAATGCAAACTCCTTCCATTGGAGGTTGCACATATTTTCTCACTTTTATTGATGATTATACAAGAAAGACACGGGTCTATTTTTTGAGGCATAAATCTGATACATTTAGAGTCTTTCAGCAGTTCAAGGCTCTTGTAGAGAAGGAAAGTGGTTACTACATCAAGATATTAAGAACTAATAGAGGAGGTGAGTATACTTTTAATGACTTTCTAAATTTTTGCAACCAACATGGTATTCACAAATAATTTACAGCCCATTACACACCTCAACAAAGTGGTGTGGCTAAAAGAAGAAATTGAACTATCATGGATATGGAAAGGAGTATGTTGAAGTAAAAGCATTTACCAAACAAATATTGGGCTGAAGCAGTAGCAACTACTTTCTATATCTTGAATAGATGTCCAACTACAAGTGTAAGAAATGTGATTCCTCAAGAGGCTTGGAGTGGTAGAAAGCACAATGTTGCTCACTTCAAAGTTATTGGATGCATTGCATATGCTCATGTGCCTGAAGAGCTGAGAAGAAAATTTGATAACAGAGGTGAGAAATGTATTTTTGTTGGGTATTCAGAAGATAGAAAATCTTACAAGTTGTTTAATCCAATTACAAGAAAAGTTATAATCAACAGAGATCTACAATTTGTGGAGAATGAAGCATGGGATGGAAGTGTAGAAAAAATAATAAGTGTAGCAACAGTTGATCCACATGATGATATGTTGATGAAGTCATAGAACAACAAGGTATTCCTCAAGCAATACGTCCTTCCACTCTTGGACATGCAACCCAAGTTGTAGCACAAGATACACTTCATTCTACAACAAGACTTTCAAGAAATTAGAATTTTACACCTACACAACAAACTCCACAAAGAACACCAGCCATAACACAATCTAGAAGTCCATCAAACTTAGTTGATAGAAGTAGCTCATCGGATCCTACATTGACAAGTTTATTGTAGTGAAAAACAAGGAGTTTAAGAGATATATATGAAGTTGATTTTAGTGTCGACACATCAAATTCTTTTTCTGTTTTTTCTTTATTTTCAAAAATTTCTGATCCAATGTTCTTTGATGAAGCAATTAAGGATGAAGCATGGGTTGAAGCTATGGATGAAGAGATTGAAGCTATTGAAAAGAACAATACTTGGGAGTTGGTGGATTTCCCACAAGGAAAGGATGTAATAAGTGTAAAGTGGATTTATAAAACAAAGTATGGCATGGATGGAAATATGCTGAAGCATAAGGCAAGGTTGGTTGCTAGAGGTTTCACTCAGTAGCTTGGTATTGACTACGATGTTACATTTGCACCTATAGCTCACTTGGATACAATAAGAAGTGTTTTGGCCATTGCAACTCAAAAGAAGTGGCCTGTTTTTCAAATGGATGTAAAATCCACTTTTTTAAATGGTTTCATTGAAGAGGAAGTTTATGTTGAGTAGCTGAAAAGATATGAAGTTGTAGGTCATGAAGGAAAAGTATATAAGCTAGAAAAGGCGCTCTATGGACTCAAGCAAGCTCTTAGAGCATGGTACAGTCAAATTGATTTTTATTTAATTAAGAATGGTTTCAGTAGGTGTACCAGTGAGCCTACTATATATATCAAGATGGATGAAGAAGGTAAAATTCTAATATTTTGTCTTTATGTAAATGATTTGATCTTTATGGGAGACCTTTCTATAAGTTCTTTTAAGGTAGCCATGATGAAAGAGTTTGAGATGACTGATCTGGGTCTTATGAAATATTTTTTGGGAATAGAGGTTAAGCAATCAATAGATGGTATTTTTTATTTCTTAATCAAAATATGCAAGTGATGTGTTGAAAATATTTAATATGTTGAATTGCAAATCAGCTCCTACACCAGTTGTAACAGGATTGAAGTTAAGCAAGGAAGATGATGGTTCATTAGTTGATCCTAAACTGTTTAAAAGGATGGTTGGTATTCTAATATACTTTACTGCCACAAGAACTAACATCATGTATGGTGTAAGTCTTATCTCAAGCATGGAGTCTCCAAAAGACTCTCATTGGAAAAATGGAAAAAAGATTTTGAGGTACGTATGTGGAACAAAGAACAATGAAATTTTATATTCAAATGTAAATGATTTCAAACTCATTGGATACATGGACAGTGATTGTGCTAGTAGCATAGATGATAGAAAAAATACTTTTGGTTATGCCTTTAACTTTAGATTAAGTGTTGCATCATGGGCTTCAAAGAAACAACTCATTGTCACACTTTCTTCAACAGAAGCAGAGTATGTTGCAGCCACAATAACATCATGTCAAGCCATATGGATGAGAATAATGTTAGCTGAGTTGATGCATAAACAAGATGAAGCAACTGAGATTTATTGTGATAATAACTCAACCATTGCATTGTCTAAAAATCATATTTTTCATAAAAGAAGAAAGCACATAGACACCAGATACCATTTTATAAGAGAGTTAGTGAATAACAAAGAAGTATGTTTGGAGTTCTATAGATTACAAGATCAATTTGTTGATATCTTCACTAAACCATTGGAAAGAGATGCATTTGAGTACTTGAGAAGTTGTTTGGGTGTTTGTGTTGAAGATGAATGCTCCAAAAATTTATGTGCTAGTGCAAATGCTCTGGAACTTGAAGGAAGATGCTCTATAGCTTTTGAACATAATTTAGGAATAGAAGGAAGATGCTTCAGAACTTGAAGTTAGATGCTCCGGAATTTGAAGGAAGATGCTCCAAAAGTTTTTTGTGAAGATTATCAACTAGTTGAGATTAAGGGGGAGTGTTAGAGATATGTAATCTTAACTAATTAATTATGAAAATTCCCTCCAGCTAAGGGTATGCACCTATATTTAAGGAAATTTATTAGGAATACTTTTTGAAGATTTCAAGAGATTTGGAATAATGTTGCATTAACTCCCTATTTACTCTTACACACTTTGTGGGTAGTAAAAGATATTAATATTTTATTACTCATTAGTTTCCCACTGTTTCTTTTAGTTTTATTTCCTTTTTGTGGTCATTTTGCAAAAGGAAAGAAGCAAGAAAGAGAGCAACGCAGCTCTGCATCTGAGAATATGGTGTAAAGAAGAATAGGGCATCATAGCTGGTGTATTTTTCAGACTAATGAATATATATAAATCAGATTGTTGTCTATTTTCTATTGTGTCAATTGTGTGTGTTATGAGTAGCTTTTAATTGCATTTGAATGTGTTTCTTTTACTGTTGTGTATGATTCTTATTTGTTGCTCTGTTTTTCATTTCAATTCCTCTGCCCCTATTCCCACACCAAATACAAATGGAACTTCAGATAAAATTGTATAAAACAACATCAAAATCCTTTACCTAGTCAACTTAATTTCATATTTCTCTTGGTAGGATCAATGCAATCGATTGCAAAAAAATGGAAAAATAAGATTTGTTGAATTTGTGACAAAATTGAAAAATAAGATTTGTCGAATTTGTCTTTCCCAGCTTACAAAATTATATAAATTTATATGTAGGAGAAGGTGAACATAGGTGGAGGTCATTTTCGAATTTCCTTTTCCCATCTGGTTGTAAACTTGTTATTATGCCAAGAGGTGTTCTCACAGTTAGAGATGAGATGGAAGAATTTTTGTAAAGAAAAATTCCTCAAGTAATTATGCTGAGAGGCATTCTTACATACACAAACGGGATGGAAGTGTCTGTGTAAAGAAAAACTCCTCAAGTAATTATAGTCACATATAATAGAAAATGCTACTAATACATCCCAAGGAATGATAAGACAAAATAATCCCAGTGAAGAAGAGGATCATGGAGATCAAGAGAATGATCCTTCTACACTAAAAATGCCTTGGTTTATCTGGACAAGGGACCTACAATTTGAACATGTGTAGTAAACTACTTAGGAATTGAAAGTTCAAACTAGCACTTGTTTATTAGAGCCACAAAAAAATTATCTTTTAATAATACAAGGAACAATAGGAAACTACAAATCACTCCCATTTCATTACCATTTCCTCAACCTATCTTGCCTAGTGCTCCTCGTTTTCCTTTAAATAGTGGAAAGGAGTATGATCTTGTTAAGCAACTTAAAAATACTCCAGCTATGATATCCTTATAGGATCTTATTCAAGCCTCCCCTCATTATCATAACATGATTCCAAGTTCCTTAGAACAATTTTCTATCACTTCTGATGTGCAACTGAATGACATAGCAACCCTCATTCAAAGAATGAGTTCAAACATTGTTTTCCACCAAAGTGAGCTACCTCCTTTGGAAGTGTAAAAATAAATTGAAGCTTTCATGATAATACCTATTATTAATCAAAAGGGAATAAAGAAAACCCTTTTTTGACAATGGCTCCACCCTTAACGTGTATAGTGCAAACCTTTTGGATAAGATTGGAGTAGAAAAAAGCCAAATTGAATCCGACTCTTTATCTATCCATGGATTTGATAACATAGGAAAAAAAATGCTTGGTGTGATCACATTATCTATTACAGTTGGAGAGGTGACATTGCAAAATCGTATCCATGTCATGCCTCAAGAACTTTCATATAACCTTATTTTAGGTAGATCATGCATTCATGAGATGAAAATAGTGCCTTCTACTCTTCATAGTATAATGAAGTATGTTTATAAGGATAAGATTTATATGATAAAAGTCGATCCTAAGTCTTACAATGTTTTACAACTTGAAAAGGTAAGGAAAATCCTTTGAAAATATTGAAACCAATTATACAAGTGGAACTTGTGCAAGAGAAAGAAAAATGAAAGCATGTTGAAGAAGTTACAAAGTTACTAGAAGATGATTGGGGTTCCTTGGATTTCACACCGACATTCATGGTAGAATACAAGACAATAACAAAAAAGTTTGAAACAAGAAAATAAAAAGTGGTAATCTCAACAAAAAATTTGAAAGCATCCACTTCAACCACTTTAGAAGAAAATACAACATACACAACAATCTTTGACAAAGTTGATTATGAACAACCACCGAATCTAAAAGAAAAGAAAAAACTTTATGGAAAAGGTTATGAACTCATGAAACATCTTGGTTATAGTGGAAAAGGATGTGGTGCTAGAGAACAAGGTATACATGTCCCTATAGAGCCTAACAAACAAGAAACAACTAGTGATCTTGGTTATTGCCCATCAAAAGAAGTGAAAGCCTCAAACAAACCTTCACTCAATATCAACACTCTTACAAAAGATTCTTCTAAGACAACTTTAACTTTGGTGCATCCTAAACTGATAGATTCTACATGTGGGAATATCTCATTTGATCTATGCATACTTTGTCTACTCGTTATAATCAATAATATTAGTTCCTGCTCCTTGTAATTAGGTAGATCTAGAGTATCATAGCATATTCACTACTATGCATGACAGTATAAACTAGGCTTTATATGCAATCATTTTCTCCCTTTTGCAAGGAGAAACATATTATCATTCATGTTTTTTAGCTCACCTTTTTCCCTTGGGGGGCAAGCAGTTAGGTAGCTTTGTATGAAACTTGTCATTATCTCTTTTGCCTAGTTGACTAACTTCCATGTATACATAAGAGGAAGCTTGGGATGTGGATGACATGCCTTAAGTTGGCTCACATGTGACAAACTATATTTCTATGTTAGCATTTCATTTATAGGGCAACCCCTCTTCATGACGTAGCTTCACTAAAAAACATATGAATTGGCATAGGGCTTCCAAATAACCTCTAATGTCTCCATTATTTTTTAGCATTGATTATATGCTATTTTAAAGTAAATTATTCACAATGGTTTTAGAAATTTATTTAAAGTGGCGGCATACATTGGCATTATCATTTTTAAATTTTTGACTATTGAACCATATATTTTTGGGTCTATGTACTTCTCTTGCACTTATAGGGTTTTTCACCTAAACGGAGAGAGATAGACCTAAAAAACCTAGGTGGTTCACTCAAATAAAGGATGTGTATGATGTTGTATGAGCTAAATGGAATGATCTAAATGCAACTAAGACAAGTAATTGATTGATTAAACATGCCAAACTAATGAAATATGAAATGTTTGAAAAGACATTGTGTAATGCAACAATGAAATAGAAACAAATGCAAAGATAAACAAAAATGAATGAAACTTAAAGTGTGCACCTAGAGCTTTGAAGGAGACTGGAAATTTCTTTTGAAATGCTATTGATACTAATTTTTAGGCCAAGAGAGACTCAATCAATTCCAATTCTGGTAAACTGTGTTGAAACCTGTTTATGTCAAAAGGGTGTCAGAAAATGTAGAAAACAAAAAAATTGACCTAGAAATGGGAATAATTTTCCACCAATGGTGAATCATTCCAATTTTGAATTTTTGAATATTCAAGAGTGGATTCTAGAGATTTCAATTTGCACTTTGACTTCCTATAGGTGTTTGTTTCTGATACTGTTGTATTCGGGCTTGAAATTATTCCACTTTTGAATTTTTGAATATTCAAGAGTGGATTTTGGAGCTTTCAATTTGCACTTTGACTTCCTATGGGTGTTCATTTTTGACACTGTCGTATTTAGGCCTAAAAGTGACTTTTTGTTGATATTTTGACTTGAATGATGAAGAGATGACTTGAATGACTTTAGAACTTGATCTTCAATGCTTTCCAAGCTTCTAAGAGACCTAAATCTACAAACAAACAAAACAAGAAAGAGAAATGTTGAATGTTAGGGCATGGGGGTTTTCCTTGGTTAAACCCCATTTAGGTAATTAAACCAAAATGATGAAAGAATAGAATGAAACATGCAATAATGGAATAGATTACCTTTCCATGATGATAGATCTTGAAAGTTTGCAAAAAAACATGAAGATTCAACCCTTGAATGTTTTAGGAAGAAATTTTGATGAAGAAAACCCTAACTTTCTTGACTTGAATGAGAAGATATATGATGAATGAATAATGGGAGATGTAAAATGAGTTTTTAGATGTAAAATGAGGATAAAATCACTTATTTATAGAAAATTGTGGCTTAGTATGATCCCTATTATACCTCATTAGAGGCTGGTCCATGTAGAAAAATTAATGTTAAAACTTATTTTTTCCCACTCAAACCCCAAAAATGACTCAAAATGGGACTCATTTGCCACTAATGGTGAATGGGTCCCACCTATATGGGACTAATTCACCATTAATGGAAAACGAGTCCCACAGGGGTCATTTTTGCTAGCTAGAATGTGAAGAAGTAAGAAAATTAGGCTTATATGATGACTATGTCGGTTGTTTGATCAAATTATGCCTTGGGATTCACAATATGGGTTAAGAGATGCCTACTAATGATGATGCAAATTCCAAATAGGGCTTGGGACACATAATTCAATGTGAAAGTGTAATTAAATACACTTTACAACAGTAAAATTAGGTCCACATAGCCTAGGAAGGTGCAATAACCAATGTGAACGTGCAATACACATTACATCACTAGTTTAATATTAAGTTTAAATTAAGAACCTTCTAGATTGATGTGATGATGTATGTAAATATGTTTTATAATTTTTAATTAAGGAGAAATAGGTTTATTAGGTCTAGAAAAGAATGAAAGTCCTTTACAAGACTCTACAACACCTTTAGAAGATATTCATAAACACATTTTATTTAGTGTGGAAGGGCCCAAGACCTAGTGTGGATGCATGAAATTCCTCACAAAACTTGAATCAAGGCCTCATTAAGTCCAATTTATCATGAATTAATCCATGTCAAGCAAAGGGTCCTTTTTTGTATGACACATTTAGCCCCCACTTTAGTGAGAGGATGAACTTGCTTCAAACTCACACGAAAGTAGACATTTAGGAGAGATTCATATGTACTGATACATATGACAAAGAATGACAAAAATCAAGGAGGTTGCACAAGCCCCCAGGATCGAAGATCCTAAGTCAAACCATCAATATACAAAATCATACAATGGCCAGAACTAAAGGAAA
>VDFB02330523.1:0-43940 GCA_007258455.2 Sequoia sempervirens | reverse complement strand
AGTGGTTTTCACTTAAAAAATGTTTTATTTCTCTTTACTATTTTTAGATTTCTTTTTTATATTTTTGTTTATTTGGATTTTTACCCTTTTTCCTAGGGTAGTCTAATGTGCTTATGTGAAAAAAATTCTTGAGGTGGCTACTATTCAATGGTTCGGCTAAGGGTTCTCCTTCAGGAGTAGCCACCTGATAAGTTCTTGAACTATAGCTTGTTGTGATAATGAATGGGCCTAACTAGTTGGGTTTAAACTTACCTTTTCCATCTTGGTTTAGTTTTACCTTTGGATTCTCTTTGATTACCAAGTCACCAATTTGAAAGTTTCTATTTTTTATCCTTTTATCATAGCTTCGTTTGAGTTGATTCTAATAAACCGAAAGATGGTTTAACGTGCTCGAACACCTTTCATCTAGGAGTTCCAACTCATTTAATGTACATACTTGATGCTCTTCATTGTTGACCATGCCTTTTAATGAAATTCGTAATGAGGGGATTTCGACTTCAATAGGTAAGAAAAATTTCAATCCATAGACCAAGGAGAAAGGTGTGGCACCTGTAGTGTTTGGATACTAGTTTGGTAAGCCCATATGGCTGGGTTCAATTACAAATTCTAATCATGGACAACATCATTAATAGTCTTCTTTAGTATCTGTAGGATGATTTTGTTAGATGCTTCAGTCTAACCATTTCTTTAAGGGTAGTAAGGTGAGGAGAATCTATGCTAGATAGATAACTTGGAACAAAGCTCTTAGACATCTTGATTCTTGAATGCAGTTCCATTGTCCATTATGATGGCTTGGGGAATTCCATATCTAAAAATTAGATAATTCAAGATAAACTTGGATATCTATTTACCAATGATGTTGGTCAATGGAATTTCTTCTATTCATTTGGTGAAATATTCAATTGTGGTAATAATAAACTTTCGCTTGTTAGAGGAAATAGGAGAAATCTTTCCTACCAATTCTAGTCCCCATTGCAGAAAAGGTCATGGTGTTGTGATGGGTCTCAACTGTTATTTTGGTGTGTGAACAAGGTCACTATGTTGCTAGAACTGATGATATTTTTGGGAATACTGAATACATTCTTATTCCATTGAGGGCCGATAGTATCCCATTCTCAGAAATTTTTATACTAGGTTAGGTCCACTAGAGTGGGACCCACAAACTCCTTCGTATACCTCTTGTAAGGAATTTTGTGCTTCTTTTGCATTAAGACATCAGAGTAACATACCATCTAAACTTTGGCGATATAATGTATCTCCTAGGATTGTAAATCAAGAAGTCCTATGGGTAAAGGTCTTCTTTTGGGTTGATATTAGGTTGAGTGGTATGATACCATTCTGGATGTAATTAAATGTGTCTTGGTACCATGGTGAATTAGGACCAATGAAATAAAACACTAGTTCCGATTATGGGATATTGAGCTAGTATGAGTAATTGCTTACAAGGAATTCATACTTAGGAATGTTCTATAGAATACCAAGAAGTGAACCTATTGTTGCCATGGCATTGGCTACTATGTTGTTGATCTAGGAATTTTTTCAAAGGTGATGGTGATAAAATATTCCTTGAAGCTATCCACCATCCTTTTATATGGCATCAACTTGTCATCTTTTGTTTGATACTCATCATTCACTTGCCTAATTACCAGTTGAGAGTCTTCATAGACCTGTAGTTCTTTTATCCTCCATTCAATAGCCATCTTGAGTCATGTGATTAGGGCTTCATACTCTAAGATATTATTTGTACATGGGAAAGAAATTTTGTATGCCTTGGGTATACTATCTCCCTATCGTGTGACAAATAGGATACCTACTCCAAATCCATGTTTTGTGTGGGACCTATCAAAATACAATGTCCAATGACTCGTTTGTTCTATCATAAATATAATTTCACTAACCTATTGTTGCCATGGCATTGATTGATATGTTGTTGATCTAGGGATCTATTCAAAGGTGATGGTGATAAAATATTCCTTGAAGCTATCCACTATCCTTTTATACGACATCAACTTGTCATCTTTTGTTTGATACTCATCGTTCACTTGCCTGATTACCAGTTGAGAGTCTTCATAGACCTATAGTTCTTTTATCCTCCATTCAATAGCGATCTTGAGTCCTCTGATTAGGGCTTCATACTCTAAGATATTATTTGTATATGGGAAAGAAATTTTGTATTCTTTGGGTATACTATCTCCCTATGGTGTGAGAAATAGGATACCTGCTCCAAAGCCATGTTTTGTGTGGGACCTATTAAAATACAATGTCCAATGGCTTGTTTGTTCTATCATAAATATACTTTCATCTAGGAATTTTATTATGAGAAGCTGGTGATCTTCTATTGGTGTTTCAACTAGTTGGTCTGCTATGATTTGTCCTTTGATGGATCTCCTATCTACATATTCTATGCCAATCTCACTCAGAATCATTACCCATTTAGCAATTCTACCTGTTGGAGCTGCTTTTACTAATAGGTAGATTAGTGGATCTACCTTTGAAATCAACTTTACTTGTCTATTTAAGATTTGGTGTCTCAGCTTCTGTGTCACAAATACATGAAAAAGAGACACGCTCTTTCTATGGGCAAGTGTTTCAACTCGTAGCCCACCAATGTCTAGATGATGTAGTAGACCCCTCTTTCTTTGTTATTATCATCTAGTTGTGCTAGTAGAGCTCCTAATGTTGCTTGTGTTGTAGAAACATAAAGTATCATTTCTTTGTTTGGAATAGGTGGCATCAGTACAGGAGGAGTAATTAGATACTCTTTGACTTTCTGAAATTCTTAATCACATCTCACATCCCACTTGAATATGATATCTTTGTGTAATAGATGGGTGAGTGGATGAAACTTGTCTACCAATTATGCGATGAATCATCTGATAGATTGTAGCTTCCCTTGTAAACTTCTTAGTTGCTTCAATATCTTCAATGGAGGCATATCTTGGAAGGCTTTTACTTTCACATGATCTACTTCAATGGCCCTTGTTGATACTATGTACCCTAGTAGCTTTCTAGATGTTAGTCCAAATACACACTTTTTCAAGTTGAGTCTAATGTTATACTATTCTATCCTATCAAACAATTTTTCAAGGTTAATCAAGTGTTCTTCTCTTTTGATATACTTTGCTACAATATTCTATACATAGTCTTCCATAGTTGTATTTAGCATATCATGGAAGATCATAGTCATTGCTCGCTAATAGGTTGCCCCTGCTTTTTTTAGACCAAATGGCATGAAATTCTAGCAAAAGGTCCCCCAAGCACAAGTGAATGTCATTTTATGTTGATAATTAGGGGATATTTTTATCTGATTATACCTAGAGAAACCATCCATTAATGATAGCATCTCATGTCCTACTGTTAGATCCATGATCATATCAATGATTGGTAGACGAAAGTCATCCTTTGGGAAATCTTTTTTTAGGTCTTGGAAATCCATGCAGATCCTTAAATTCCCCTATGGGGCTTTGACATTAGTATTATATTTGATATCCATTTAGGATAATCAATTGGTCTGATGAAGCCAACATCTACTAATTTCTTTCATTCTACTTTTACCAATAGTACCATTTGACAATGTATTTTCCATAGTTTCTACTTGATAGGTTTAGCTCTAGGAAATACAACCAAGTGGTGTACAACTAATGTTGGAGGGTGAAGCCACAATAGTGGTTTAAAATTTGATGGAGGAAGGAAAACTAAGAAAAAATGACCCCATGGAAAAAAATTATAGTCTTCGGGGTTTGAATGAACCTACAAGTTTGATCGAACCCAAAAGTGGTTCGCCCGAACTAGGGTTCAAGTGAACCCATTACTTGTTGGGCCCAAATTTCCAACCCAAAAAATCAAAAGGAAGTGCATTTAAAGTGTGGTTTTCTCAAGCTAGGGTTCAAGCAAACTCTAGTTCGAGCAAACCCCCCTAATTCGTGATTCTCCCCCCTGAAACACAAAAGAACTAAATTTTTATGCTTCAAAGCTTGAGTTGAGGATGAAAATGGAGGAATCTTCATAAACCTAATTGGAATCAGGTAGTCCTTAGAACAATATATCCAATGAATATATTTTTTAATATGTTTAGGTTTTATTATGTATTTGGTTTTTTAGTTTAATTAAACATAGGTTTCTCATTGACAATGAAGGTCTTTGTTCTACACGTGGAAAAATAGCAGATTATCAAAAAAAAAAAATAGAAAATATGAGTGCAAAAAATATTGAAGTCTTTGATCCAACTAAAAAAAAATTGAATTACAATATATACAAAAAGGTTCGCGTTATATTGCGCTATGTCTAAATTATAAATGGTTTTGACTTCAAAACTTGGTTAAAGAAAAAATATTCAATAAAAACTATCTAACCAAGTGGAAGCACTAGATATCAAAGTTACAAATCTAAATTTGAAAGAATTATAATTTTATCCTTCATGGAAAAAAAGTTGTGTTATACGGTGTGCGTCACTTTTTAAAAATGTTGTTTTCTCAAAAAAAAAAATCATGGGAGATGGAAAAAGAAGTGCAATCTAATTCCAAAAGTTTTGAAAAAAATATTTTTGTAATCTACAGACAAAATGTGACGAGACTCTAGTTTGCGTCATCTTCAAATTCCTCAAGGTTTAGCCGCTATAGGTGCCCAAATGTGAAGATTTAGTTTTAAAAAATAATTTCAGTGTCCAATTTGGCCAAAAACTGTAAACCACTATTGTGGGATCACCTTGGATCTAGTCTTGGCATGTCTGCATCTTTCCATGTAAATTTTATCTTTATTTCATTGATGAACATTGTGAAGTTCACTTTCTCTTCTAGATTAAGTGGCGCTACATGGTATGTGATCTTTGGGTTCTCTGTTGTGCCAACATTGATGGATTTTTCTTCTTCCACTAGGAGTGTTGATTTATCTTGATATTCTAAAATAGGGAGATTGAATCCTCCATCTTTAGGTGCCTCATAGAGGTTTCCGCCTTCAAACTTTTCTTTTATTTTCTTCTTGTTAGGATACGATAGCCACATTATGATTTTCCCTATGGGATTTCATTTTTATTTTTATATTTTCCTTTTCAATTTTGCACTTAGAGGACACAAGATTCTCCCCACCAAAATATGCTTCCTATTCGAGTTCCATGATGAACCCTACTTTATGATCTCCTACTTGTATATCAATTTGAAGTCCCATAAACTTTGTGATTGCTTCATCATTCTAGAATTGATCCAAAATAGGTGTATGTTGTTGTTGTTCCAAATCTATCAACTGTGAGTAGTAGAGCGGTAGGCTATCATCATTATCTATAAAGCTTACAAAATTTGTTGAGATGTTTTATATGGATGTGGCATCATTTTCCCATTCAATATCTAGGTCATCATCGCTAGAAGTGAAGGAATCACATTCAATGGCATCCCACTCATACATGTTGGAGTCTGTCTCATAAGTATGGTCTTTAGATATAGTTTGTCTCAGTTGGGTAGGGACTATACCTATGTTAAAGTTGTGAAATAGGTCTTCAATTGGTAAACCAAAGTTTATACGATGGTAGATATCCAATGTCTTAACACCAATAGAAGGATATCCAAGTTTCTTAAAAGAGGTATGTCTAGTTTTTGGAGTAACCACATCTATAGAACCATAACCTAGTACCATGTTCTTTTTTCTCTATTCCACTATAATGGGCCCCCATCTGCTTTGTTTATGTAGCCCAAGGCCACCTATTCTAGTGTATCCCATTTGTTTAGCTAGTTGATAGCCTTTACTACTAAGATCAATCAAAAGAGGTTGTGGTTGTTCCAATCATTCTTGGTCTTCTTTTTAAATCATGGATAACAAGTCTTATTTGAATATCTCCTCATCCTTCATATCTCCCCACTTGGTAAAAATTGTAGGTTTGACTACCATTTTGACTATTTGAACATATTTGATCTCCTTAGGTCATCCATAAACATTGGGTGTTGGTGGAAGCATTCCAATGAAAAATGCTTGATTGGAATGATAATTTTTATTACCTTTTTCAAGTACTTGAACCTTGGCTTCATTTTTTGGTTGCTCACTTGATGCTTGTTTAATTGAGGTTGATGGTAGTGTGGAAGGGTCAACATAGGAGAATGAATGAAATCATATGTCATTGTTGGGTATAGGCTATATTTTGTTATATTTCTCCTCCAAGTGTGCACAATAATGAAAGGGTTTAGGATCAACATATAATGTAACCTCCTTTCCTTCATGAGGAAACCTTAGGCATTGGTGAAATTTTGAAGGAACTTCTTGTAATGCATGAATCCAAGTGCTTCCTGGAAGAAGGTTATATGATAACTAAAGTTCCAATACCTAACATATCATTTCTATGGTTTCCAATCCCATCTGCACAGGAAGCCAAGTGGTTCCTTCTAAATTCCTTCCAAGGTCATCATAGGCCCTTATAGTAATGCCTTTTCCCTTTTCTATTAAATCATCAAAATATGGTGCATGGGTACACCATGCGCATTTTTGTGCAAATGTTGTCAAGTAGGTTCTTAGATAGGTATGTTTGTGTTTTTTCAACTGAGTAAGGCCATATAAGGCCATCTTGTATGTTTTTAAGTGTATTTGGGTCAGTTTACTGTTTATCATGCAAAAAATGCAAGATTGTAAAAGGCTATCAAAAGTGCAACATTTGGAAGATGAAGAGACAAGGTCGTAAAAAGGTAGTTAGAGAAGCTAGAGAGGTTGTAATAGGCATAGATATGCCTCCCATGAGTCATTTTCTATGGTGAAGGTGGAAGGAGGAAGTGGTGAGGATGAATACAAGTGGAAATAAAATATAACCTCATTTTCTATGTGTTTTTCCATGCCTATCACTGTTCTTACACAATGTACAAGTTGTATGGACCCTTTCATGGTTTGAAACTGATTGTCCATGAAGGTTCCTGGAGTCTACTCCAGTTTTCAATTTGTTTCATTCAATTTTATCTAGAATGGAGGGAGATATTGCATTTTCTTTACACAGTCAAAAACCCTCGATGGGGTAATAGAGGGTGACTAAAATGATGTTTTCTCAGATTTCATCCCTAGGAAAATTCTAAAAATTTGTGAAATGATTTAATTTTGTATACTTTTCCATGTGGCAAAGCTTCAAGGCTTGAGATTGAATTTTTCTTATATAATTTTGATGCCCTAGGACTATATTTATGCATGTTCATACTTGCACATAAGAATAAACAAAGGGTTTTGTTGTTTTTGTTGTTAAATATAACATCCATTATAAGTGGAAGTGTTTGGGAAGAGTCTCAAGGTGTCTTGGGAACCCTTTTTCAATTTTATTTTTGTGAAACTAATCAAGATTGGTATATATATATTCATTAAGTTTTCATGACTGTGTTTCCTCTATGTCAGACAGGTAAAGAAGGGTTTTGAATGCTTATTTATAGAATCTAGTGACCACCATCAATGCAAATGTTTGGAGTTGAAATAAAGGAGAGTTGTGAACCTTCTTCAAAGTTGGGATTTGATGAAACTAATGGTGTTGAGCCCATTTAGTCTACTGCCCTATTATGACAGAGTTGTAATAGGCATAAATATTCCTCCCATTAGTCATTTTGTACGGTGAAGGTGGAAGGAGGAAGTGGTGAGAATGAATTCAAGTGGAAATAAAACATTACCTCATTTTCTCTATGTTTTTTCACACCTATCACTATTCTTACACATTGTACAGGTTGTGCATAACCTTTCATGGTCTAAGACAAATTGGGCATGAAGGTGCCTAGAGTCTACTATATTTTGCAATTTATTTCATTCAATTTTATCAAGAATGAAGGGAAATATTTCATTTTCTTTACACACAGTCAGAAACCCTAGACAGGGTAACATAGGGTGACTAAAATGATGTATCCTCAAATTTCATCCCTGGGAAAATTCTAAAAATTTGTGAAATGATGTAATTTTGTATATGTTTCTATGTGGCAAAGCTTCAGGGCTTAAGATTGAAGTTTTCTTATATAATTTTGATGCCCTAGGACTGTATTTACACATGTTCAAAATGGTACAGAAGAATAAACAGATGATTTTATTATTTTTGTTGTTAAATATAACATCCATCATAAGCGGAAGTGTTTGGGAATAGTGTCAAGGTGTCTAGGGAACCCTTTTTCAATTTTTTTTTGTCAAACTAATCAAGATTAGTATATATATATATATATATTCATTAAGTTGTCATGAATTTGTTTCCTCTATATCAGACTGGTAAAGAAGTGTTTTGAATGCTTATTTGTAGAATCTAGTAACCACCATTTGTGCAAATGTTTGGAGTCAAAATCAAGGAGAGTTGTGAACCTTCTTCAAAGTTGGCATTTGATGAAACTAAAGGTGTTGAACCCATTTAGTATACTGCCCTATTATGACAGAGTTGACTATTGAAGTAAAACTATGTTTGGTAAGATTTGTAGTGCTCCTTATTGTTTGGTCTTAGTCTTAAAACCCTTGAAGGTCATTTATGTGAGTGTCATGAATTCCTCTAAAGTAATGATGAAGGTCAGTGTGTCCCAAATGTTGTCAAATTTGGCAAGTTTGAATAGTTTCAAGAAGCCTAATTAGGCCTAAAATATAGAATTACCAATCCATTGTAAGGTATTGTTAAAAAATAGCTTGTGAAGGAAAGTTGGATTGTTGAAGTGTCTCAGTGGTTGATAGGGTATTGAAGGATGGCATTAGTCATTGTGTAAGGTCAGCCAAGTTTCAGAAAGATTTTTATGCTATTGATTCCTCATGAAAAGTGAGAACACTACATTGAGATTTGTTGAGTAACTGAGAAGTTTTTGTTTGAACCCCTACCATTGCATCAGAATACCACAACTACTTAACAAATGTCAAGGTACAGATGTTTATACCCATATCGTTATCTATCAACACTCTTTTGACCATGTTCTTGTGGACACCAACCTCTATATAGAGGGCTTGATTGTGGAATGATTGTTGTGGAAGGTATTCCTTAGAAAAGAATAAATAGTGATTGGTCATGATTTTTCCAACCGTGGCTTGAAATTGATTAGGATCGAGGTCACTAGGGACTAATGCTTCCAATGCTTTCTCTAGTAGTTCCCTATGTGTAGGTGACAATTTCAGCAGTTATAGCATGGAGATTAAATTGAATGTCTTCTTCAGCTATTCCATAATACTATATTCATTTGATGACTTAATTGTGGGTTTAGGTGGGGCTCCTTGTATTGTGACTTTCCCTCGTTGGGTAGTTACATTACATTCGGGGTCCCTTCCTCGTATAGTCAACACATTGACTCTTGTGTCATCTACTTGGGAGAGGGTGCCTAGGATGGTGTCACCATAGGTGTAATTAGCATTGTGATAATCTTGGCCTCTCCCTTTGTCATTCTTCTTAGCATGGGGGTGATCCCACAATACTAGTTTACAATTTTTGGCCAAACTGGACACTAAAATATTTTTTCTAACTAAATCTTCACTTTTGAGCTCCTATAGTGGCTAGACTGTGAGGAATTTGAAGATAATGCAAACTAGTGATTTGTGACATTTTTTTTGTAGAATCTAAATATATTTTTTTCCAAATTTTTGGAATCATATTGCACTTCTTTTTCCATCTCCTTTGAAAAATAGTTTTTTTAGTAAACACCATTTTTAAGGAGTGATGCTCACCGTATACAACATACCTTTTTTTCCATGAAGGATAAAATTCTATTTTTTTCAAATTCATATTTGTAACTATGATATCTAGTGATTCCAATTGGTTTCAAAGTGTTTTATTGAATATATTTTCCTTAATCAAGTTTTGAAGTCAAACCAATTACAATTTAGACATAGGAAGACTGTATACTGTAACATAACTTTTTTTGTATGTATCAAAATTCAATTTTTTTTTGTTGCATCAAGGACTTCATTATCTAGTACACTCATATTTTTCAATTCTTTTTTTATAATATGTTATTTTTCCACATGTGTAGAAAGTAGGGCTTGTTTTTCGGTGAAAAGCCTGTGTTTAGTAAAACTAAAAAAACAAATACATAATAAAACCAAAACATATTAAAATTAAATTCATTAGATAGCTCATTCTGAGCAATACCATCATCTAGTTGGGTATGTGAAGTCTCCTCCATTCCTCAACACGAGCTTTGAAGGGAAAAATTTTGGAGTTTTTTGGTGCCAGAGGGTGAGAAGGTGGGAAAAGGGGGGTTCAAGCGAACTCCCTTTCCACAAATGTTTTCTTTTTGTTTTTTCCTGGGAATGGTGGGACCCTTCATTTAATGGGTTCACTCGAACTAGGGTTCTAACGAACCCCCTTTGGGTTCGCTCGAACCAAAAGTTCGTTCAAACCCCCAAAAACCATTTTTTTTGCATGGGATCAGTTTTGCAACTTTTCCTTCCTAACTGGAATTGTAAATGAAATTTGTGGGTTTACCCATGGTTAAGAATTGGAATTTTGTATATTTGGAAGTCTTTTTTTCTAGGACAATGTTCGATATCCACTTCTCCTTTGTCGATCAAGTCTTGTATTATGTGCTTGAGTCTCATGCAAAGTTTTTTGTTGTATGTTCTTCGATTTTGTGAAACTCGCATAAGTCCTTTTCATTATACCATAGTGTTTTGAAGCTTGGATCCTCATAGTTTGGGTGATTATTGACCTTGATGAGGTTTTGTTTCACTATTTTTTGCATGATTTTCTCAAGGGGTTCTCCTAATGCAATGAACTTCATCCTTCATTTCCCTCCCTAATTTTTCTATTCCATTAACCACTTGATTGTTTCAGGATAGCTAAGTTGATTATTTTGTGCATTATTGGTCTGAGTGTAGCTCATTTGTGTAACTTGAGGTTTTTTTTGCAATACATTGAAATTTTGTGCATTCCCTATTGCTCTATGATTCACTACCCCATCATTGGTGACATTTTTTTTCCTTGGCCCAAATTTTAGGTTTCTCATTTGAATTAGAAGAATTGTCTCTTAGGTTGTTTAGCTTAATCTCTCCTCTTGCTATGAGGGCCCTTTCTATGTGTAGTCCCTTCTAAATGGGTTCTTCGAAGTTCATAGGACACAACATGGTGAGTTGGTAGTTGAGTTCTACATGGACATTAGAAACAAATATATCTACCAGTTCCTTATCGGGAATAGGCCACTTGCACCTACTAGCTTTATGTCTCCATCTTTGTAAGTATGAGGTAAAGGATTATCCTTAACTCTTTTTAATCTTCTATTGGTCTATGAGGGTGACATCCTGTTCTATATTGAATGAGAAGTGGTTTACACATTTGGTATTTAGTTCATCAAAACTTTTATATTTTTGTGGTAGATGGCAAAATTGCTCCATACCATGGTCAATAAGGCTACGTGGAAAGAGCCTCATTAGTTAGGGATCACTGTTTTATACTTCCATGGATGATATCAAGAAATATCGCATGTATTCTACTAGATCTCCTTTTCCTTTATACTTGTCATTTAACTTTGGTATATCATTTTTTTTTAGAAAAGAAAGCATAGTAATGGAAAAATCCAAAGGAAATTGACATATATCCTAAAAGGAATTTAAGTCTTCTTTGCTTTTCCTATCTGCATTTTTAATATTCTTTGATTCATGGCTTGTAGTTGTATGTCTACCTATATTTTTGGTATGTTTATTTGTAGATCATGTGTGCAGTAACCTTTTCACATTCCTACCATGTTTTGGGCATAGGTTGGCTATTGTGGAGGTATGCGACCTTGGTAACCATGTTGGGTGGAAGGAGAGTTAAATCCTTGTTGTGTGAAAGGAGGGTTAGGTCCTTTTTGTGTGAAAGGAGGGTTAGCTCCTTATTGAACATAAGGAGGGTTAGCTCCTTGTTGAATGTAAAGAGGATTAGCTCCTTGTTGAATGTGAGTAGGGTTAGCTCCTTGTTGAATGTAAGGAAAGTTATCCACTTGTTGGATGTAAGGAGGGTTAGCTCCTTGTTTTATGTAAGGAGGGTTAGCTCCTTGTTGAATAGAAGGAAGGTTAGCTCCTTGTTGAAGGTAAGTAAGGCTAACTCCTTGTTTAATGTAAGGAGGGTTAGCTCCTTGTTGCTATTGAAGAGAGGTACCTTCGTAGTGCATTGGTAGTACACCTTATTGTTGGGATGAACTGTATTGAAGGTTACCCTAGTGGTGCATTTGCGGGATACATTATTGATGGGATGAATTGAGAGGGGTACCATGTGGCACACCCTATTGTTGGGATGGACTATTTTGAAGGTTACCCTAATAATGCGTTGGTGGGACACCTTGTTGATGGAACGAATTGGAAAAGGTACCATGTGGCACACCTTATTGTTGGTACTATTGATTGTGAAGGGGACCATGTGGCCCTCCTTGTTGATGTTGATTGGAAAGGGTACCTTTTGGTGTACCTTGTTGTTGGTATTGTTGAGTGGGAAGGCCACCATGTCACCCACCTTGTCGATTGGAAAGGTACCCTATGGAACACTTTATTATTGGTATTATTGATTGGCAAGGGGACCATACGATCCACCTTGTTAATTGGAAAGGGTTCCCTATGTCACACCTTGTTATTGGTACTATTGATTGGGAGGGGAGCCATATGACCCACCTTGTTGATGGTATTATTGTGGAAATTTCCCTTGTTGATTTTGTACATTTTGGGAAGGGTCAACACTCAACATATGAAGTGTTTTGAGGCACGTATTGTCCTATTGGTGGGTTATTACCTTGTGGGTTATTGAGATGGACCTCCTTGATATTGTTGGGCCACTGTTGCTTCTTCAATTTGGGATGGCTTCTTAAACAAAGGCTTGTATGTTGATTGATATTTTCCTTGTGAGAAGAATGGGAGCATGTTTGAACTCTCCAATGGTTTGGTTATTTCTCTCACAACTAAGTTATCTCCTAAGGAGATGAGATGAGGATCTTTAAGACCTTCCACATTAAAGCCTATAGGAAACATAGCACCACTTTGTGCTAACTTAAAGAAGTAAGTATTTGTATCCTTTCTTAGGGGTTTCTCCATCAGTTTGAGCACCTTGGGATTGTAAGAATGTTGGAATAATTATTCATCATTTATTTCTTCCTCACTATCCACCTCCTCTATGACCATACCTTTCAGGTTTTGGTTTGATCTAGATACATTGCTTCTTGTTGTCTATAGATTACCTCTTCCTCACAAGGTGGTTGGTTTGATGTTTCCTTATATGTGGGTTCCTTTTGAGGAGTCCCAAGGTCACTTGGTCTATAATCCCATGCGTCACTTTCTTTGTTTGTGGTGTTTGTTGTGGGCATGCTAGTCCCATTTTTGTTTGCTTCCATCGTCTTATGTATTGTTAACACGTGGTTGTCATAAACAAGCCTCAAGACTTTGTGGAAGTTGGTGATTTCTAACCTATGAAAATAAATTGCTTTGTTTTTGGTGACTTTCTATTTTAAGGAAATGAAATTGTGTTTGTTTTTGGGATTTTCTATTTTAAGGAAATGAAATTGCATTTGTTTTTTGGATTTTCTATTTTAAGGAAATGAAATTGTGTTTTTTTTTTGGATTTTCTATTTTGAAAGGATGGTGTCTATTACCACACGAGAGGTGGTAATACATGCCTTCTGGCCATGATATCTTCTTTCTATTCCTCTTTATCTAGGATGTTAGTTGTATTTCTCCACTTAGATGGTGTTTTGATTTTCTCAAATATGAAGCTCCTCAAACTACTAATGATATCTATTTTTTTTCCTTTATTTTTCATGAAGACTTGGTTGTATGATAGGTTTTGTAAGGTTTGGTTGTTGAACAGGAGAAATTGGATGCCAAATGGTCATAAAGTGAAATGATGAAACCGTTTGTGTTTTTGATATGGTTTTGTGATTCTCAAGACCCTAAGGTTTGAGTGATTTTTTAGGATGACACTGTTCTTGGAACTCAAAATGTTGAAAGAATTGGATCGATATTTCACTTCTCTATCTAGAGGATATGTTGTAGGAAATTTACTTGAACTAGCCTTGAGGTTCAAGAAAATGTTGATATCTTAGACATTTTGAGTGAAGGAATGATCCAAGTTGTTTGTTTTGAAAATTCTAAAAGTAGGATGAGTTTGATGGAATTTCTTTTGCAAATGGATGATGGAATGATGTAAATTATGACATGCTTTGGGAGTCTAGCTATTTCATTCTTCAAAGAGTTTGTAACCAATTTCATATTACTTTTTTATTTTCACCAGAAAACAAAGCAAAAGTGATAATTTTGAGGCCAAAGTAGTTGAAAAAGTCAACTATGACTAGATTATGGTCAAGTGCATCCAAATCAAAAATGCAAATCAAGTAAAAAATTTGAAGTGCAACCCCTGTGTCAAGTTTTTTGTCTAATGAACAACGAGTGCAAAAGTGAACTTTTTCATCAAAAGAGGCCAATATAAAGTCAATTGTAGCCAAGAAAATATGTCAACTACGGCAAGATTAGGAACAACTACTACAATTTTAGAGTAGGTGCATTCATTTTTCTCAAAAGCACTAATTTTTCATTAGTAATTGTCATCAAACAAACCAAAAGCGATAGATTTTTGTTAATTGCAGCTAGTTTTTGGTTAATTCTAGCAAGAGTAGAAGCAAAAGAAGCCTCTATTTAGTTTTGTTTCCCATTTTCTGTATTAGTAGCAATTTGGATGAATTTTGCAGTTTTGGATAACTTTTTTTGACCTAATTTGAGATTTTGGCAAGTGATATCATGTAACACAACAATCAAAACTATTTGACCCTAAATGTCTATAACTTCAAACATATTTCCTTTTAGCTCAAAGTTCTTAGAAGTTGAGATTCTAAAGTCATATTTTCCAATGTTTAACTTCGTTCTTAGTGTGCCTTGAAATATGAGCCTAAATATCCAAAAACCTTTAGGGATATTGTTTTAAAATATTTTTAATGAGTGCAAATATAGGGCTCTTTTCAAAGGATTCACACTAATTCAAAAGGGTTTGAAGTTTGAGAACTATGGTAAATCCTTTTTTTGATGTGTTCATTTTAATTCAAGCACAATGTTTGATGTTTCAAAGTAACCGAATAGATTTGGAAATTTCATGAAGAGAATTTACACCCTAGGGATAGACACTTCTTTTTAGGTGGGCTTATGTCACTGCCTAAAGGGATAATTTTACATGCAACAAATGGAGAGTGTTTTAAGCTCAACCATAAGTCAAACCTGGTAAGTAACTTCTCGGAATCAAAGTTTTGATGCATCACTTCAATGAATGTTTTGGCTAAAAAGGGGTGGCTTCTACAACATTGGTTCTTAGTCATGTTTTGGGAATTTTTTTTGGTGTCTATATATGTGGTGATTCACTCAATTAATAGGTCTCCTAGCCCTTAATAAAAAGAGTTTTTTTGTATCTCACGGATACTGGGGGAGACTTTCATCAACATAAAACACTATACCAAGTGGTTGATGACTTTCATCACACCCACAATTATTTATATAGAAGACCAAAACAAAAGTACCGCTTGTGTTGTTCCCTCTCACAAATCAGGAGGCAGACCCTCTAAAGGTATACTTTGAAATGTAAAAAAATGTGTGAAACTCAAGATGCTTTTTGTCACCTAAGATCGTCAAAAAGGTGCAAGGGGTGAGGATAGACACCTAGTTTTCCAAACATAGAATACACAATATATACACTTCATTGCAATGTTCATTTTAAACCTCAAAAAAGAAAATTAAAAAGTAAAAAATTTAAAAAAAAACATGAAATGAAATGAAAGTGTGTGCAAGATAGCAATTTGATCTTTTTATATGCACCAAAGTGAATTGTTTTAGATTTCAAACAAAGAGATAGCAATATGCAAAATCAAAAAGCATTTGTCTAATTTTAATCACCAATTGAAGTGTTTCTAAAGCCTTGTCTTTAATTGGTGAACAAAATGAAATCGTGCAATTTTTTCAACATATTGAAATTGTTTGGTTGAAAGCAAACATTTTTTAAAGCAACAGAAAAAAATGTTTGTTCTATTCTAGAAAGCTTTGAAAATTCCTTTTTAAGAGCACCAATTCAAAGCATGTGGATTTATGGGGTTCTTTTTATAGCACCAATTGGAAAAATTTCATAAGCTAGAAAGCTTCTAAAAAATATTTTTAAGAGCACCAATTTGAAATTTGCCTAAGCTAGAAAGCTTTTGAATTTATTTTAAGCACCAAAAATGAGATTTTCATAAGCTAGAAAGCTTCTAAAAATAATTTTTAAGAGCAAAAAATGAAAGTATTTGGTTTGTGGGGTTCATTTTATAGCACCAAATTTAAAATTTTCTTCTCACTATGAAAGCTTTTGAAAAAAAATTAAATCTCCAACTGTTTTCCTTCCCTATAATAAACTTGTTAGTTTGTTCTTGGGTAAAAATTCATGCCATGATCTTATAAATCCTACATAAAGAATGTTAGCACCTATCAAACATTCAAATCAAGCACCATTAGCACTAGAAATAGAAAATTAACATTCAGCTTTTGGACAAAACTTAACAAAGAAAAAGAAATTTTTTTGAACAAAAGTAGCCTCCTTTAGTGCACCCACAAACCTGTTTTGAAAGAAAAAGCAGTTCAAAAAGTCAAATGTGGATTTTTTATGTGCAAAAGTGAAGAAAAAAGGAAAAAGTGGCCTTGTTAATGAATCAAAAGTGAAAAAAAACATGCAAAAGAAGCCAAATTATTTTTGACTATGGCAGGAATAAGAAATCCATTGCATGAATTTCTATAACTTCTGCATGAAAATTTTTCAATTGCATTTCTTGGACCTGCAACTTCAAAATTCAATCATAAAACAATTAGTGCTAAGGACCGTAGTTCCACCAGGAATTCCAGAATGTGTAAGGGGGAAATTGATATGCATAATAAGATAAATGAATTGAATTGAACCTAAACTCTAGCTCAAAACAAAAATCAAGATTTAAGCCCATTACTCACGAAATGAAACTACAAAGAACAAATTCAAATGATGCAATCAAAAAGACAAAAAGCAAATGAATTCAATAAATGTAGCATTACCATCCTATGTTAGAGTGTGTTTGTGAAGATGTTGGATTGTTTGTATCAATGTGAAGCCTCCATTTGTGCATGCAAAAGCTTTAGGGTTGTGCGAGATGTTTGATCGAAGATGTATGTATAAGCATCAAAAGGTCGATCATGATTTTTGCATTAATTCATTGTGTAATAGATGTTGATTCTCCAATCATTTTTTAAAAGAAATGAGGTTGTTATATAGAATTTGTGTTTCAAAATGAATAATTAAGATTCCATAGTAAAATATGACCGACGCTTAAAAACTAATGAGAGGATTTAGATAGGAATAATCAGTGTATTTTGATTACGTAATCTGTGTGATTGAAGAAATAAATTTGAGTGTTCATTGGATTGAGGAAATAGATTGAATAATATGTAGGATTGAAGAAATCATGTTGATCCTTTGGTGGGATTGAAGAATAGATGAACCAGTCAGGAATAGATGGATCAGCCAGCTAATCAAATCGAGCAATCAGGGGATTGTAATTTTCTCAATCATGAAAGTGGGTGAGGGTAATTAATTAATATTTTTGAGTTGAACATGCAAATCAAGTTTTAGTTTTGCAAAAAAGGTTGTATTTGTTTGATTTGACCTTTTTGATGATGTTTTGAATAATTTATTCAATTATTCATGTTTAGGGGAAAGTGACATAGTTAAATTATTATGTTTTAATAATTTAATTGAATTAGGGGAATAAAGTGAATTAGTGACATAATTAAATAATTGGTGTTATTTAATTAATCAAGAGGAATACAGTTAGATTAGGACTTTACTAAATAAATGAAATTCATTTAATTAGTCAAAAATGATGAAAAAGTGAATTAATTAAATAATGTAATATTATTCAATTAATAGAGGAAATTAGGGTTTTTCATGTAATTGATTTGAATGAAATGTAGTGATATTAAGTGATAATGATGTCAATGATGAGAAAATTTTATTTAGGATGTGCGATAAGTATTAGGTCAATTTTACATCTCTACAAAACCTAAGCAAATGCTCCCTTTTTAGTCATCATTTAATGTGCATGCTTATTAAAACCTTTAAGAAGTGGTCATCAGGTCCCACCAAAAATTTCCTATTGGTTTCCCTCTAGCCCGCAGGAATAAAATAATTAGTTAAAAGAATGAGTGGGGCAGTGGTAAAGTGACACATGTCCATCCTTGTGGCAGGTCCTACCAACAATCCAAGATATCAGCAATGAAAGTTTTATGAAATCAATGGTTGTGATGCATTTTAATGGATCAATCTTGATCATTCCTCACTAAACCATGGGGGCCCACTATCAGATCTCATCTCTCGAAGGAATAGCAAAAAATCACCATGTGGCATCATCACCACCATCCACAAGACTATAGAAGGCAGTGAATATTTGGTGAAATACTTTCGGCGACCATGATAATGTTAAGAGATGTGCTACTAAACTAACTTTTGGAGAACATGCACAATTGATCCTCTAGATGTTTTAATCTCAACCATTCATTACCAAAGAAAGATAACCATCTAAGCATTAGGCTTGGAGATTAAAGTGTGCACATGTTAAAGGTTGTTGGCTTGATCTGGGCCATTGCCCACTAGCCCCCTGATCATAGATCTAAACCCTACAGATTCTAGAAGGCTAGCGAGCTATTGCCATGTGGAGTCTCTCACAATTTGTAAATTGTGGTGGGGCCATGAATCCAACAAAAAAAATGAACACATGGCGACAAATTGGCTAAGTGGGTGTCGAGTCAGTGGAAAGAAAAATGTTCAAAATTTGTTGACTTCATCTAAGCCACACGCCAATCCACAACAAGATGAGATCGACGGTAGGAATTCAAAGTTTCTAAAAAAGAACATCATTGAGTCCTTTTGGTTCACGTGAGCAAGTAGTAATGGTAGAGTTGATGTTTTTCTACTGAATTAAGAGTTTTATTCACCATAAAAGCTTGATTTAAAGCTTATAGTTGATTACAAAGCCATTTCTAAGGCATTTAGAAATTTTTGTTGTGCATCTCGAGTTCTTGGAATCCTCAAATTAGGGTTTTCTATGATTCGCACCAATAAGTAAAATTCACACTTCTTGAGCTAGAAATTACCCTAGTTTTCATTCGATTGTAGTTGTTATTTGAATTCCAAGTTGGGCTTCTTTTAAGGTTTGGCATTCATTGAGTTTGTTACAATTTTAAGAATTTGGTTAGTTTTGTGCCAAGTCTTCACCTGAAACCAAAGAGCCCTAGTTTAAACTAGTCAATCCTAGGTCTAATTATCCATTAGCACAATGGCACCAAAAGCCCAAGCCTCTGGTTCTAAATCTAAAGTAAGACCTTTGGCCCAAGATTTTCTTGACCAATTTTCACCATCAACCACTAAGTTCTAAACAGTTAGGGCAACCCATGTTTTATGGCCCTTGGGTTAAAGAGGGAATTTTTGATAGACATGTACTATCAAAGATGCTACATTGTTGTACACTGGGTGGACACTTTTTTAGGGTTGGTTTGGTATCAAGAATGCTCACATTCTAATCTGTAACCCCTGGAGATTAGATATGGCTAAATTGTTTGTCACCAACATGTACTTGGAAATTGATCTTCTCAAGGTTGTTGTTGTTAATTATGAACCTCTTGTTAGGGTAGTTAGAACCCATTCTGGAAAGGAGATGGTTTATGTTACAAAGGAGGAAATTGTAGGAATGTTCAAGTTGAACAAATGGAATAGAGACATGGTAGAAATTGATGAAAAGAAGTTAAGGGAAGAGTATGAGAAATTGAGGCCTACCTTCAAAGTCTCAGTGTTGGCTGAATTTCTAGCATCAACAAGAAAGGGAAAGGGAAAAATTATATTGGGACCATCTGATAAGGAACCCTTCCCTATCAAGTATTTTATCAACTATTTCCAGAAGACATTATACTCCCTATGCTAGATTCTAGGGTTCGATCCATCCTCTAGCAGGCTAATTGCAACAATGTATATGGCTACTAATATTCAACACCCTAACATCAACACCTTGTCTGATTTTTCTACATACTTTTTAGAGGAGATACATAAGTTTCTAGTTTCCTTAAAGAATGGACAATATACGCAATAAGGTTTTGGTGGTATTCACTGTTTATGCACATGTTTTTATACAAGGGTGTTGATTATTTTGGTCAAGATATGGAATTGAAAAGAGTGGAGGATAGTGTGGTAATGCCAATTCAGTCATGGAATCTATTATTAGATATGCATGAACAAAAACCTATTTTTTTTATTGCTACAAATATTTTTGCCTCTAATTTGAGAAGAGATTTTATTTTGGATGTGCCTAGGGTTCCACCTAAATTACATCATTTCTTGAGGGCAACAGAAAGGAGGCTTGATTTGAATATTAGTCACAATTGGGGGGATGTAATCCCATATTAGGACTGCTTAGTTATTAGGATATATAGCACAAGGAAAACACCCAATGTACTTCCTACGGATGTGCCATTGAGAATAGGCTTCCTTGAGGTCATGTGGCAGTTGGGTAGTGTTGATGATGTTAACCTATTTGAGAAGAGAAAAGGAACATTCTTCCCTGCATATACTATTTTTTCTAATTTTTTCATGATAACCAATGGATGGAGAAATATTTTTTACTATCATTGAGCAAGCCCTATGAAATGAAAATTTGGGCATACAAGAGCTATGATCCTAAAGGTTTTATGGTTTGGTTGTTGTACATGATAAAAGGAGGGAATATTGTTCATACCTTCTCATTCCTGATAACTTTATCGAAAAAAAATTTAACCTTTAGATTCGGGAGGATAGGATGAGAAAGTGGATTATTTTCAAGAATTTGGAGAAAGAAAAAAGGATAAAGGACCCTCAATTTAAAGCTTTGTCTAATATTGACGATGTAATTTTCAATGTGGAGATAGTTATACAAAAAATTTATAAGGTTGTTGCAAATTTGAAAGAGGAGAGAGTGGAGCAAGATAAGGGAAAAGTTTTGGTCATTGAAGAGCATGATAAGGGGGAAGCCCCCATGACAAAAGAAGGACTAGCATATCAATATCCCAAGAAAGTGCATATTTATACAAGAAATAAAAGCACTATGAAAAAATAGTTGACCATTGCTACTCCAACACAATTAGAGGAGTCTAGAGCCATCTCCACAATAAAAACTGCTACCATTATTGCCACCACATTCTTCTACCCCTAAAATAATTGAGTTGGATTCCCCTCCTAGAGGACCATCTCCTCCAAAGGAGCCACCAATGAAAAGTCAGAGGTTTGAACCAGTTGGCATAGTTGATTACCTTGTTAACGATTTAGATGATGAAATTGTTGTTACTAAAGATCAAACAAGGAAAGGAATTTGATCCCCTCAAAGAAGCATAGTGCCACAAACTTTAAGCCTCAAATTGAGTAAGGCAGATTTGAGTGGGATAAACAATGCAAAAGATGTGAGGGCTAAAATTTGTGAGAGATTCATGGATGATGATGCCTTTGTCAAAAAATAAGCATTCCAAGAATATGTATGGAGAGCAATGAAAGATGAACATGTGATGGAAGTTGAGAACAAGGCAAGTAAGAGCCCTAAATTGCCTAAAATTTTTATAGAGGATGAGGTCCACAATGAGATGAGGACCTTGAAGTACTTGAACATCACTACAACTAAGGGCAGGGAACTTTCCAGGAAAAGTGGTGTTTTATTGTTACCAGAATGGGATTTGGCATCATCCATAGTATTTGACACGGTTAAAAGACATGATGCTCCCATCTTCAGCATAGAAGAGGAAGTTACTTTGGTCCTATAGGGATCATCCTTTAGCTCCCTATGGGACACATTAGCCATTTGGGATTTAGCTCCAAGCACAAAGAAGCTAGAGGTTGCAGAACTAGTTATCAGAGTTAGAGGAGGGTTGATAATCAAAATGGTTTTAGACACCTCAGCCATTGAAGCATACTAGTTATGAGATCATGGGGTTTAATTGGCCTATTGAGGAAGAACTTGAGCTCTAGAAGTCCAAGTACGTTGACATCTTGGACTTATACATTGTTGAATTTGTGAGTGGCGGTGGAAATTTTGGTCTTATGTTTGCAACAATAGAGGTTTTAGCTAGAGAAGTGCAGTACATGGCCTAGAACTAGTACAAATTAGACCTTAGATGTATCAATGTCTAGATATTGTACTCTCTCAAGTTCAAATGTGATGACATGGAATGTAGACGTGGAGGTGCTTTGATGTTTTCTGCTTTCTTTATTTTATGCTTTTTCATCTACAAGTTTAGGGAGCACGCGGAACAAGTGTATTTATCATAGAAAGAATAATATAGACCAACTAAAGGGCCATTTGGAAGGTGGTAGAATCTTCATCAACAAATGAGAAATGGTTTTTGTCTTATATGAATTTCTCCCTCAGAGTTTTGGAAAATATAACTACCTTTGAATGTAAATGTGATTGTCAAATAAAAACATGACATGTGTACAATTTGGACCAAAGATTTTTTTTCTCCCATGTTCTTATAAAAGGGAATTCAAGTCCAATTGTATGGGGTTGCTAGAAAATTGATCTTAGAGAATTTTTGTAACCAGGTTTAGATAATAGAAAATTAATTCTATTCTAGGTGCTAAGAGTCTTTTGAATTTTGTAATGGTGAATATGGTAGCAATACTACCATATTTTAGAATATAAATGGTAAAATATTCAAGGCTAGCATTCTCCTTTGTATACTTTGCATAGATTATGAATACAAAGGAATCAAAGGTTACTTCTATTCATCTTCTTGTCTTTCCTTGAATGTTTATTCATTGTTATTATGCTTGTTCAAAGAATGAGATAAATATGTTTTAACATGAATGAAGGTTTATGGTAATGTATGCACAGATCACTAAGCACATTTCTAGTTAAGTTTCTGGTATCAATGGTGTAAGGAATCATTGATAAGCATTGTTATGACAGAAATAATGTTGTTATATGTTTCCAATTATGTAATTCAGAATTCTCCACCCTAGGATAAGGCACTGATCATGCTTGTTATAGTTTCTTAGATCTTTCATAGAAACTACATTCAAAATTAATTTTAATATCCATTTTTTTTGTGAATGTATGTCGAGCTAAATTATAATATGTTCTCATGCTTACATAAGATGTTACCAAGAAGATTAGTCAAATCTTTAAGGTATTTCATCTGTTAAGCATTTAAAGGAGAATTTATCTGTTGGAATTACAGTGTATATGGTAATTAGCACAAGAGTATCTAAAGATACATTGTAGGGATCACCCTCTCAGGTTTTACAGAGCTTGAAGTGCAAAGGGAAATCCTAGCAAGATTTCACCTGTTTGTTGGCCAATCCCTCATGGTTGTTGACAATTGAATTTGGAAAATTCATAGATAGTTGGTGAGACAAGCTTGGTTCATTAAAAATAACCAACAAAGCCTTTGTTGGGGTACTTTGACATGGACAATGAAAGTGAAAGTAGAAATGACTATAATTCCCCTCCATAAAAAAAAAATTGAATAGATAATACTATAAAAATGAAAATCAATACTAAGATATATAATCCATTTTGGTCGTGTATGGAAAAAAAATTAGATTGTACAAGATCTCTGATGGATAAGACTGATGTATAATCCATTTTGGGCTTGTTTCCAATATATTATAATTAATAATAAAAAATAATGTGTGAGAGGGGAAATGACATTGGGTGAAGTAGAATTTTTTTATATTAGAAATAGTTTAAAAACCAATCACCTAGATCAACAAGTTGTTCACAATCTTGATTTGGACCACTCAAGGTCTCATGATTGCATCTTCACTATACAGATTTCTCTAATAACATGCTTTCTACATAACATAATATTATCTTAAAATTAGTTTGCTACTTAGTAAGATATACAAACACATGGATTTATAAATTGTAGGAGATCATCCTATACATATAGGTTGTAGGTGATCATCATGTACAAAAGATATTCATAATTAGGAAATCTAAAATTTTATCCATATAAATTGTAAGTGATCACTATGCTAGAAAGATGTGTGTACTCTTCTATATTTTACATGTTCATGGGCAACAAAATGGAACTATATACCAAAAAATAGTTGATTAGAGAATTGTGTTATCACTCTCTACTCTTTGGTTGGCAAAGACTCTTGGTCCACCTTTTTCTTTTGCGCTCTTTTTCATATTATTACATTGAATATTGATTATCATACCTCCTTTTGAGCTCCTAGTACCCTTTCTTGAATGGAATATTTGATCAACTTCACTAAATGGCCAATGTGTAGCATATTTTACCTCTAAAAATCCATTCTCCATTAGCTAAATAAATTTCTCCTTGATGATATTCGTGGTCATAGTCACCTACAAAGAAACATTAAATACTATGTCTTCTTGAAGATTCAGTGAGTGTCTACCTTTTGAAATTTGTTCTCATTTATGTATTTTTGCATAGTCCAAATAATTTCAATAGAAAGTATAAACCAAAATAAATTTAATGTTTTTTTTAATTTTTGCATAGAACAACACAAGATCTCTTTTAAATTAATACAACCATTATCCCCCCTTCCATCTAAGTCAACACAAAACATATTCCAAACCTCCCTAGTAAAGAAGCATTCAAAACAATATACATGATAGACTTTGAGCTTTCTACAAATTCTACAAATGTATAAGCTATCAAATTTCAAATAATAAGGTAATCTCTATAATAATAATAGCCACTTGAAACAAGATTTTTTGGGTTCAATCTTACTAGACTATAATGTTTTAAATATACTTAACCACAGTTTTTCAATCCCACCCATGTCTCGGTGTTGAAGGATTCTTCAAGTCTAGATTCCAAAAGCCAATAATATAGTTGGTCATATTGCTAGTGTCAATTAGAGATCTATAGACATCTTTACTTTTCACTTTATTTAATTTACTTCCATCTATCCATTTATAAACATCAAGAACATCAATATCCTATTCTTGTATAGTTGTGAAATTAATATTACTACAAGTCTTTCTTAATATTGTATAGATTCTCTAGTTAGAGGGGGGAATCGGGGGAATCCCAAAGTCACTGTAAAGGGAGGACCATGATCTTAGTCTCCCATTATCAACAATATCTTTAAAGCATTTAATGCCCTTACTAGTTCATAGTTTTTTTGAGCAGCCTTATAGAAGTGCAAGGGGCTTGTTATTGTAGGGTGAAGTGGATTAAAATAATAATATAATCATTTGCTTAATTTTGGGCAAGGTTGTACTAGGAAAAATTTAGGTGTCCACATTTAGATCAATGAAGAATTGAGACGAAGTATGCATAAGAATAAATTTCTTCTTCCAATTTAAAATTGGTCTTAGATAAAGTTATGAAATAAATGTTAGAGTTGGTGAATTTTATGCATAAAAATAATTTCTTGTTCTCATTTAAAATTGGTCTAAACTAAAGTTGTGATGTAAATGTTAGAGTTGGTTAATTTTTTTGTAATTAAATAAAACTAAAATTTTACAATAAAGTAAGTAGTTAAAAAAATGTAAAGAAATAAAATTCAAAAACAAAAATCAACCCTTATCTAAACAAACATGAATATACAAAGTTTTATTGCAATAAAAGACAATATCATTAAATATGAATTATGACAACTATAGAAAACAAATGGCTTAATTTGTAGGATTTAACATGCAATAAAAGTAGAAGACAACAAAAAGGTTTAACAACAGTTAGCTAATTATATTAAAACATGTGTTATGTGAAAAAGTTATTGGTCTACTAGTCAAGTTGAATGATTCTTAGTGAACCTACCAATTATATTTAAGGTCTTCAACACAAAAATTGATGAGGTTGAAATTTTGTCTTAGATAATTTTAATGGAATGGATACCTCTTGGTTCTTTACCGTCAATTTATCATAAAACCTTCCTAGAAAATAAATATTCAATATCATGTCTAAGAGTGATTAATAACACTAATATACTAGAGGCATCTTCTTAATTTTAAGTTTTCTAATATTCAAAGTTCTCAGTTTAATTTTTCAAAATTAATTTATCATCTTTTGTTGAATTACATAAAGTATTTTTAAACAAACAAATATACAATTCATTAAAATTATTTTCTCATTGTTTCATTGAAGAGTGGTTATCGCTATTGATTGGAGTGTATATCTCTGGAAAATGAGAAATGTTTTTCTTTTCTATAATATAGTTAATTTTTCTCTAAACATAGAAAATTAACATAAGATTAAACAACATAAAAAAATATAGACAATCAAAATGACTTAATTTTAAAAAACATAAATTCTATATAAATATTTTGATTTAATTTCAAAATGTAAATTTTAATTATCAATCACAGTTCACATTAATTATTGACAATAACAAATAAAAATTAGGCACCAAATATCTATCCATCATGGCCCGGCTTAAACATCACACACTAACCCCCTGTCCCCATGCTGCTACTTAACTCAATTATCTGCTTAAAATTAAGCAGTTAAGTGTCCCCATGTAAATTTTTTATTAATGGAATTTGGATAATTTGGAATCTTATCCTATTTTCCTAAAGCAGGATCTACTTAAAAAACTGGAGGCTGGAAATAAGCAGCTGCTACAAATTTTAAAAAATTGACATCTGGCACTACATAGTAATTTCCCTCTTTTTTTAATATTGTTTCATTTTTTCCCTTCTAATTTATCCTTCCCACACAAAATACTATTTACATGTTCTGTGCTCAAATCATTGTTGTCACTGCTCTTCATTTGAATACAGTTTTATCTGAGAAAGTTTTCTGAAGGACACAAGTTTCTGAAGGACACGTTATATACAAATAAATCAAGGTATGCTATTTAACCAACGCTGCAGTTGTTATTTTGTTGACAATCTTTTCAAACTGTAGACTCTATATCTATATTCTTCAATGTTTGTCCTCTTTCAATCATAATTTTCATTTTTTTATTTATTTTAGTTACTGTACAGTTAATTTCTCCTTCAAACCCTTTCATCTGATTATGTTCAAACATAAAAAGTCAGATATATGATATATTGTCTTGCAATAATAAATAACATAACAAATCAACACTAATTAGAGATCCTAGATTAATTAACAAATAATAAAAACTTAAAATTTAATAAATCTATTAACAGTTTTTAATCTACATTGTATTCATGTTATTTTTCTCATGGCAGTTATCAATTGCTAAGGTGAAAAAAGAAATAATAATTTAAAAAAATTATACAATTGAAAAAATAAATTTTAATTGACTGCTTAAAAATAAGCAGAAAAAATAAGCAGGAAAAATAAAATTCATGGGGCCAGGGCTTAAATTTGACGGTCGACCTTGCCTTGTCAACAAATTTTTTAATGACATGTATCTATTCAAAGGTGCCCTTAAAACATTATGATATACCTTAGTGTAAGTAAAATTATATATAAATCAAATATATATATCATTATAATTCTATATAAATTTTGACAATCTATCCAAAATCTCTCCTTTCATCTGATACAATCTTCTTAAAATTTTGATTGTATTTTACGGGAAAAATCTCTAAATACGGTAATACAACCATCAAATTTAAGCCCTGCATGGGGCCACCAGCTCCACAAAATGTTCCTACAAATATTAAGCAGTGGCTGCTAGCCAAAATAAGCCAAGCAGCCGCATGGAGACGTGCCCTAAGCATTTGACCACTTAGGTGGATGTTGTGGGCCCTCTTCAACGATCTCACTTCCGTTCCCTATTTCCATTTTCGTTAGTCCCATGCAGTTACATGGATTCCGGTTATGTGTTTAAATCATTTCTCCCACCCACCTACACCGTAGAATCCTGTGTTTCACTCATACTAAACAGGTTTCCAACTCTATGTACAAGGATTATTCAAACATCACAATTGGATATGCTCTGGTAGACATGCATGCAAAATATGGAAGCACGCCAACTATGTGACAGGATGCCTCAAAGAAATGTGGTCTCATGGAATGGTTTGATTGGAGGATATGCACAAAATGCATTTTTTGAAACAGATTCAGAAACTTTCAATCAAATGTAACTTGCAGTGGAAAGTTGGACTTCACAATCTTTGCCAGCATCCTCCATGCCTATGCCACAATGGGAGCTTCAGAACGGAGCATGGACGGCCATCACAGGATGAAGGAAAGATGAATTTTGTCAGATGTAGTCGTAGTTGCCCTGGTAGACATGTATGCAAAATGCAGAAGCATAGACAAGGCACGTGAACTATTTGACATAATGCCTCCAAAAAATTATTTTCATGGAATGCCCTGATAGGAGGATATTCACAAAATGGATTTGTTGAAGAGGCTTCAGAAACTTTCAAGCAAATGCAATTAGCAGATGTAATGCCGAACTCTGCAAACTTTGTCAGCGTCCTTGCAACCTGTGTTGAAATGGGAGCTTTGGAACAGGGTATGGACATCCATCAAAGCATAAAGGACAGAGGAATTTTGTAAGATGTAGTATTTACAACTGCTCTATAGACATGTATACAAAGTGTGGAAGCATACAAAAGGTAGGCGAATTGTTTTACTATGTGCCTCAAAGAAATTTGGTTCCATGGTTGTAGGAAATGAACAAAATGGAAGTTTTAAAAGTTCAGGCAAATGAAATTAGTTAAATCACATACAAAAATATGTTTTAGGAGTATTTATAGTGCTGAAGCTTTTAAATTAGAATCTAAAAATGTTGTGACTTATGTTCTCTCAAAACATTTATGCAGATGTGGGCAAGTGGTGTGAGGTTCAAATGGTGAGATTGATATAGGGTAAAGGATATAATAGGATTCTTAGTTGTAGTTGGATTGGAATCCATGAAATGGTGTGTGCTTTATGCATAAAGGATAGATCACATCCACAAACATCGAAGATCTGCACAAAGTTGGAGAGATTGGCTTGAGAGATTAAGGCAGCAGGGTATTTCCCAAGTTCAAGGCATTTACTTAGTGAGGAAAAGGAGGGAAATGAGTTATTTCTCTACCATCATAGTGAAAAGTTGACCATTGCTTTTGGTTTGTTAGATGCATCCCAAGAACAACTATTGCAGTTATTAAGAACCTTCAATATGTGTTGATTCACACACTACAATGGAATTTATCTCTAAGATTGTTGTAAGAGGAATTCTTGTGACATACATGAATTGTTTCCATCATTTTAAATAGACAAAATGTTCTTGTGAAGATGATTGGTTATGCCTAATAAAGTAATCTAAAAAATAGGCTTTCACTATAATAATGTGCACTATGTCATGCCTACACTGATAATGAAGGAACAAGGTTTTATTGTCAAATTCTAGAAAGAAAAAAATGGTTTTGTTTTTGTTTTGAATATTTGGCAATCTAGACCATGATGTTGGCTTCGTAAAATTAGATGTACAAAGTGCATACACACTATTAGGGTATCTATCAAAGACTTATTTTATGATAACATGAAAATTTAATTAAATTGTTTTCATAAACCTACATTTTATATGAAATGAAAAGTTGGATAAGGTAGAGAAAGAGAAAAACAAAAGGTGAGGAAAACAAGTAAATCAAAAGATGCATGACTAGTAGGAAATGGGAGATGAGGGCTCACAATTACCCTTGCCATTTTCTATAGTCCTTTTATTTGGATTAATTGTCAAAATGGGGCATCATCAATTTAAGTGGCAATCAAGTGCATAAGACATGGGCATGTGATTGATTGACTCACTAACTAGGAGCATCTAATCATACATGATAGTGTCTAAAGGTTGTATGGTCACATCTTCCTAGTTACTTGGAGTAGCATCAAAATCAATAACCTTGTACATAATCGCTCCTCTACCTATTATGGTAGGATATGATGAGTGTGCAATATTTGAATGTTGGATATCTTTTATTAAAAAATTGATGCATTAACTCTCTTCTACCATAATTTGGCAACCCCTTGCTTCTATTTGATAGAATCTAGATTGACCCATTATCAATATTATGGTTTAGCTAGGATTATGATTAAAAATATGATTAAACTTGAATCTAGTGTGGTTTTTGAAGTCCCTTTGAATGTTGATGATTGTATCCTTGTGTAGGAAATAATGATTTAAAGATAGGGAAATCCACCTTGATTGTAAAATTCCTATGATGACACCATTTCGTCCATGACACTTTGACTATAACAGTTGTATTAATACTCCTTTGGCAGTTAAGGCATGATTATCACACTAAATTAATTGTCAAAACAAGACATGATAGTGCCCATGGATTGAAGAAAATATTCTAGAGAATAAAGGTATTTTTTACTATCACAAAATTGGTGTGATTATTCTTATGAGCATAGTGTAATAGTCCGTTCAGGATAATTGTTTATGATTACACAATGAAGTGAAGTTATAACTATGCAAAAGTGTTATGTCACAATGACTACTTCCTTGATGACAACCTAATTTATATATATGTTTGACAAGATTTTGTATTTAAACATATTCTCCCATCCTTATGTTAGTCTTTATGAATAAAATATTAAACCAAGTGATGATAATTCTTCAATGGTATTGGATTATTAATGGAGTGATTATTGTCCTAAGGATGATTAGGTTCATGGAATTCATCATAATAATACTTCTCTCATTTATGATAATTATTAATGTAATGATGATTATCAATATGTCCAGAGGTTAATGTTGGAGCTTGAGGATAGTAAGGTCCCAAGTACCATGATTAACTTTGGTGTTGATGATGGAAATTTTCCCTTAATAAGGTAAGACATTATAATAGTTCAACAATAATTTAGTAACATGCCCAAAGTTTATCCTATTGTTTTCACCTAAGTTTTAATCTATGTATGAGAAAAGACCAAGTTCACCAACACAGAAATAAAATTTTCTAATTTAATAACATAGATGCACATTTTAAATAAACCCATTCCAAATTGCATTGCATGAATAAAGTAACATTAAACATAATCCCAAGTAATGAATACATCTTTCATATACATTTTCCAAATAGATGCAATAACATAATTACAAATTATAGCTTACGAGATCTTAATGTACAAGAACATATTGGTCAAGTCATCCAAAACTGGAACACATATCTTCATCTTCTTTTGTTTCACACAAGTCTTAACTACCAATTGCATGAGGGAGAGCATCACTCAAGTTCTTTTCCTCAAACCACAAACTTAAGCAATCCCCTGCACATCTTTCTATCTGGTAGGATGGCCCTACCCTTCAATGAAGATATTTGCATGAAAACCCTCTAATATAATGTCTACTTGAGCATGGTGTTGTGTCCTACATAACTAGTGTTTCCATACACTGGATACCTGCTTAACATGCATGAGACTCCCTACTAGCTATGCAATCCTGGTTCACAATGAACTAACAAAGTGTACACAGTGGCAACTACACTTACTTTGGCCAAAGATTTATCATATATAATAAATATGAATGCTCAGTACTATAGTGTAGAAAAATACACCTTTACATTTTCACACTTAATTTGGACCTATTTTAGCACCTCTATATTGATTTCCCTTTAGGTCACTTATTATGGGCCCCTAAGTCCCCTTTTTGTGCATCCCGAGGCATATTGCATCCTTAAACCTGACCAAAATCCATAAGCAACCATCAATCTTGGTAACCCACCTTTTGAATTGGAAAAATAAGCCTTGTGGGCCAAGATGCCATTGGTGGTGTCTTAGTCCCAGGGGCTTTATTTTTTAGAATTAAGAGTGGGAAATGAAGATATTGGAATTTATTTGATTTTTTTCAGCCTTTAGGATCTAATAATCGGGTTATTAGATAGGAATGCCTATAAAAGTAAGATTCACCCCCATTTTTCACATAAGATGACAAGAGTTGAGATAAGCTTTGAGCAAGAGACATAAGTTGAGCAATTTGAAGGAGTGTTTCAGGTCTTGGAGCAGCCTTCTATTGTGTTCTTTACAGATTTAATTTCAAGAATAGATCTGGCATTGCTAAGGATTAGTGATTGGGATTCCTTGGAGTTCACACCTTCATTCATGGGGGAATATATAATCACAAGTAAAGAGGATGAAAAACATATGACTACGTTAGCACAGAATTCGGGAGAAAATTCACAAATATCTACTATTGAACAAGACACAAGCTACACAACAAATTTCGATGAGATAGACTATCAACAACCACTAAACTCACAAACAATGGAACAAATTTATGGGAGAGGTTATGAACTTCTGAAACAATTGGGTTATAATAGTAAAGGATGTGGAAAGAACGAGCAAGGAATCTGTGTCCCTATAGAACCTAACACACAAGAAATGAAAAATGGTTTGGGATATTGTCCTTCTAAAATAATGCAAGCAAAGAAAAGACCTTCATTAAACATCAACACCATTCAGTGCAAACATAAAACTACTCTTACTTTGAAACATCCTAAATTACTTGATATAGACTCACCCCCATCTTGGGAGTACTTTGAAAATGATGAAGTCTTGAAACAAAGGCTTGGAGTTTATGATAAACCACCTACTCCCCCTCACAAGAATAAGATTGCATGTGCTATGATAAGCACCAAACAAGTAGATGGAGAAAAAGAAAACACTGAGATAGACATTCATAGTGAAGAATATAATCCTGAATTTCCAAAATCAAATGCACTTCCTTTAAGAGATACAGTAGACATAGCAATAGACATCAATGATAAAGAGAAAGTCATTAAGATAGGTAAATGCCTCAATGATGATGAACAAGAAGACACTGCAACCTTACTTCATGACTTTCCCAAACTTTTTGCTTGCACTTATTCAAATATGCTAGGAATTGACCCTAAGATCATAATGCACAACATAGTCCTCCCTAAAAATAACAAACCTATTAGATAGAAAATCCAAAAAATGAACCCTAAAATAGCCTTGCTTGTTAAAGATGAAATTGAAAAACTCCTTGATGTTGGTTTCATAAGACCAATAGATTATTCTCCTTGGATCTCAAACATTGTCGCAGTCACCAAACTTGATAATCCTATTAGGATGTGTATGGAATTTTGTGATCTGAAGAAAGCATCCTTAAAAGATGACTTTCCTCTTCCTAATATCGACATGATAGTCGATTCGACTACAAGACATGCTTTGTTGTTATTCATGGATGGATATTTTGGATATAATCAAATTTTCATCAACCCTCAAGATCAGTACAAAATAGTGTTCACAACTATTTGGAGAGCATTTTATTAGGTTATGATGCCTTTTGGATAATTAAACTTAAAGAAAAGGCATGTTAGATCATGGAGATATTTATTGAATAGTTTAATGCAAATTATTTAATAAATCACATTTCCATCTAACACATAAACATAAAAATTTGTGCATGTTCATATATATATATATATCAAAAAGTTTTAATACATCCCATCTCATCAATACTACAATGTCACTATGGTCTATGGTTGTTAGATTGGTCTGGATGCAATGTTCATGCCCGTCAGGAGATGCTAGTGTGTGACTTGGATCTACTCATGTTGGCCATCTCCTACATAGTTCATAGTGACCCGTGTAGCTCACCCTCACGTATCAACTTGCCTCCAACCACTCTCACTCAATGCGGTCTCTATTAGCCTAGATCCTCACAACTTCTCTCTGAAGTCGCTTGACCTCTAACTATAAGATAGCCTCTCTCTCAGATCACCAAGCTGCTTGAGCCTCCTCTAATTCCACTTCCAGTGTTGATACCTGACCCTCAGCGTGCTCAATGTGCCTAGATACGCCAACATATGCTACCTTGAGCATAAGGCTCGAATAGGTCCATATGCTCCGCTACGAATAGTAGGGGAATGAACTCTGTGGTTGTAGCCTCATCCACAGGAAGGGTTGGCACTATTGCTACAACTGCACATCAAAATAGGTCCTCAGATATGCAAATTTTAATGAAAAAACCTAAGGATACGCAAGACTTCACTAAATGACCTAGAAATGAATGCAAAATAGAATGTCAAACTGAGAGATCAAAGAGGTGCACCTGCAAACTTGTAGGAGTTTGAATGAAGACTTGAAATGCTAAAAATGCTGAAATTAATGTATGTTGGGACTTATATGCTAGTTTGGGAGATTTATTCAAATATTAGGGGTTTTGGGCAGGAATAGAGATCTGACAAAAATATGTCTAGAACTCCTAAAAACTGCAACTTTCATTGTACTAGGAATCATACGCCAGAAGTGGCGTATCAATCTAGTTTGACTTTTCCATAAAATTAGGACCTGAATCTACTCTTCAACATTTTCTTGATCTTCTCAACTTGATTTCCAGGTCTAGATTATCAAATTCTGCACTGTAGAAGTCCTTTAATGTTATATGAAACAAGGTGAAAACTTTGAACACTTTGACACTTTCTCCAAACTTGTTCTTCAATATGTCTTCAACCTAGATCTGCAAAGCACACACTAAAGAGAGGGGAAAATGTTGTTTTGTTAGTAGAAAGGGGTTTTCCTTGGTCAAACCCCATTTTGGTAATCAAACCTTGTAATGAAATGAAGGAATGATGAATGAAAAACATGCAATGTTACAACTCACCAAACCCTAGCAATAAAGTGATGCAAACATGCATGAAATGGATTCAAATCTTTATTCTTGCTTGGATGTGATAGATCTTGATTTGAGTGCTTGCTTGAATCATAAAACCCTACATCACAATTGTTATCTCAAAAACAAACATGATGCTTGATACTTGAATAATGCTCCTAAATGCTTGACAATCAACTTTTGAATGCTCTTGATTTCTCTTGTAAATGATTAAACCCCGCCAAGAATTTGAATTAAATTTAATTTTGGGCCACATAAAATACTATAAGCTTATAGAGAAATAGGGGTTATAAGCTGACATCAGATCTAGGAGGATAAAATCTTGCAAAGAATTTGAATTAAATTTAATTTTGGGCCACATGGAAAGTGGTGAATGAGTCCTATTAGGCTTAACTATGGGACACCATTTTCAAAAATTTGTAGATTCATGTAAAATCAGAATTGAGGCCCCAAAACCTAGGTGGGACTCATATGCTCAAGGTGGCATAGGAGTCTAAGATCACTAAATCTGGGCCACACAACCTAAAAAGACATGAATTATGATTGGATGTTATTTTATGTTAGGATTATCCTCAGAAAGATACATTAATTAAGGCTTGTGGATGCAAAATAAGGCCAAATAAGGCATAAAGAAGCCCAATTAATAATGAAAACCCTAGATTAGTGTGAAAGTGTGGTACAACACTTTACAACACCCTAAACAAGGTACAATTAGGTTCATTTAGTATACAAGGGCCCAAGACCTAATGTGAATTCATTAGAAACATTACAACACTAAATCAAGGCATCATTAAGGTTTATTTAACAAGGAGGACCCAAACAAGCATGAAATTGTCACGAACGATATTTTTTGACACTACATTATCTATGATAGCAAAATGATAATACATAGGAAATTAAATAAGTGTCCAGTCTAATTATGGCAATAACCTAGTATGATTGTTATCTTATGAAAACATTGGTACTCTTGGATGGCATGAAAGAGTTATAACTCATGTTCATAAGAGACATAGAAATTATAGAAGTAATGCATGATTGCAAATGTTTTATGTCTTTCCATCATAAAATCCACTTAATTATATTCTTCTTTGTTGTCTCCAACTCCCTCTTGACAATTCCTTGTGTCAATAATAGCTCTATGGATACCATAAAAAATATACAAAAAGTATAATATCCCCCATGATGCTATTAGGATAGCCTAAGCAAGATTATAGTCCATTAGTCATTATATAATATCTTGTGCATATGTTTGATAGTGTTATTGTCGAGTGAAGAATTATTTTTGATGGTATGTTTATGGGCTAAGCAACTAAGCTCTATTGGGTTGCATTATTTATTAGGTTAACTTACTATCTTATTGTTGTAGTAATAGTCCCTAGATATCATTTATTATCAACAACATGGTTGTTCTCAAATGGTGTTAACTATTCCACTTGGCTTTGTGACATATCTTTCTTCTTTATAATTATTAGAATATTGCCCTTGTGAGGAATTATTTTTCACACTTCCCTTTATAATCATAGAGTTGGTAAGGAAGAGATAAGTCACTATCTAGGGTTTGGTGACAATACTTGTCAAGGTTATTTTCAATTTCTATTAGTGTTGAATGTTGACCAACCAAAGAAAAAAACCACCTTTATTATGTAGAACACTCATGTAAAAATGATAAAAAAAATTATTTGTCTCCACAACCATACTTACACTCTAATGGTGAAATGTTGATTAATATGAAATAAGCTTCTTTTTGGCTTGAATGAGTTTCTTGGATCTAAGCAATGATGTTGATCTTTAAATAAGCATTCCAACTACACAAAGAAAGTAAAATTTATTAGATCCTACATGATTATACTTGCACGCATGTCAAAAACAAATTACCATACTAAACTGATATGTTTTTTAGGTTCTTTTATAAAAAATAAACCCTTGTAATTCTATCTATGTTCATGGTTGAAGTTGTGCATAGATACAACATATTTTATCTTGATTTCCTAAACTATTAGGATATATTTATTGAGATTTGCATGTAGAAATAAATGGTTTTTACAAGTATGATGCTTCCTTAGCATTGAGATTCATAATGAGGTTGTAAATCACTACAATTAGTTAATCCTAAGGTTAAAATCCAACCAAAAGAGATGTTTCGGAAAAGTTTCCACATTCCAACACTAAACACACATAGTAATAATCTAGTTGTCTCTTTTCAACAACCATAGGGGGAGTTTGATATCATAGATCACATGTATTAGACCTTGTATTTGGTGTTAGACACCAAAAACTCCTCGTATGGCTTTTATAAGGGTTGTAGCTCCTAGTTGACAATTATAGCTCTATCATTATAGCTAGGTGAGAGTTTGCAAAACATACCAAACTATCAATTTTGGCCACAAAATTATTGAGAAAATATAATGTAATTAGTGATCTACTAAAGGGAATCTTTATGGTGTATTCAAGGTAGGCCATATATCCAATGATCATTGTTCAAATCCTCATTCTAAACTACATTCTTATCATTCTTTAAATTTAAATTCTTGACAAAAAATGTTTTTTTGAAAGATAATAAAGGGTTTCAATACTTCAAGGAGGGTTTGTAAAGGTTGTAAATACTCCAAAACAATTTCCAAGCTATTTATAGGACTATTTAATGGTTTTATGAGAGTTTAAAGGGGTTAATATCATGGTGAACACTTAGAAACTTTTCTAATGTGTGAAAAAATAGTAACATAAACTTTTCTAATGTATGAACAAATAGTAACATGGCATAAAAGGTCTCCATAAATACTAAAATCAAGAATTCTAACTAGCTCAAGAATTCTAACTATATAGTAACTTAGAGAATAGTTAGGAAAGAAAATACAAACAAGAGGTGGATTTGAGAACCCCAATCACATCTTGACACCACAAAACTAATACCTCATGTATTGGAAAAAAATTCTAACTAACATGGAAATCTAGATCTTACAATGTAACCAACTCATCAAGAACCAAGGAAAACTAGAACACTTCAAGCTAGAAGAACATTTGATCAATAAGCTTGCAAATAAATAAAGGACTCATCATTGTTTTTTTGGAAAATGGTGCACGTGTATGCCAGGCACAACATGTTTCTAGCTAGCTTTGCATGCTATTAATAAGGAAAAAGAATAACATAATCCTACATTATTAGGATGGATGTTATCTTTCCAAGTGTAGATGTGCATTTTAAGTAGAATATGATGAGCTTCAAAAGTGAATAGAATCACATGATTGTTTTACTCAATTTCATAGAAAATAATAGCTAGAGTAATTCCTTATTAAAGAACAAGAATTTTATATTTTTTTTCAAATTACTTCCAACACTTAAAATGCATTAGATCAAGCACTTCAATGAATCATGAACTAGGAAAGTGATTATAGAAATATGGTTTGTGAATAGGACTTGTGAGGAAAAGTGTGAAAAACATATAAAATGTGTCTCAATGCATTATCAAGTACAAGGTTATATTACATGCACTCCCTATTCAAAAACCTTTTTGATGGCAAGGCCACTCCTGAGGTACCAATAAAGTGTAGGCTTACATAGATCAAAATTTATTAAGAGCTAACTATTAAACCCCATGGATAAATCAAAGGATATATTAGCAAAAATCTTTGAAGTAAATTCTAATTGCCTAGATTGAAACCACTATCCTGTGGGTGAAGCCACAATAATGGTTTACAATTGAAGTGAGGAAGGAAAATTCATAGAAAATGAATGCATGGAAAAAATATTGATTTTAGGGGTTCGTACGAACATACTGGTTTGACCGAACCCATTAGGGGTTCGCTAGAACCTAGGTTCGAGCGAACCCTTTTAAAACTTTCCCGCCAAAAATGCCAACAAAAACCCTTATAAAAATGGTGGTTCGAATGAACCCTGGTTCGAACCCCCCTTATTCCTCATCCCTCCTCTAAGACACAAAAAAACCCTAAATTTTGGCACTTCGGAGCTCGGGTTGATGATGAAAATGGATGAATCTTCACAAACCCAAGTGGAATCAGGTAGTCCTCGGAACAAGCTATCCAACGAATATAATCTTAATATGTTTTGGTTTAATTATGTATTTGTTTTTTTAGTTTTATTAAACATAGGTTTTTCATCGAAAATGAAGGTCTATGTTCTGCACATGTGGAAAAATAGTAGATTATCAAAAAAAAAATATGAGTGCACCAGATATTGAAGTCCTTGATCCAACAAAAAATAAAATAAAATTGAATTTCGATATATACAAACAAAGTTATGCATTATACGGTTGCACTATGTCAAATGTAATTGGTTTGACTTCAAACTTGATTAAAGAAAAAATATTCAATAAAACTGCTAACCAAGTGGAAGCACTAGATATCAGAGTTACAAATCTAAATTCGAAAGAATTAGAATTTTATCCTTTATGGAAAAAAAGTTATGCGCTATACAGTCTGCGTCACTTTTTAAAAATGTTGTTTTTTGAAAAAAATCAGTTTTCGTGGGAGATGGAAAAAGAAGCGTAAAATGATTCCAAAAATTTTGAAAAAAATATTTTTAGAATCTACAGAAAAAATGTGATGAGACTCTAGTTTGCATTATCTTAAAATTCTTCACGGTTTAGCCGCTATAGCTGCTCGAATGTGAAGATTTAGTTAAAAATAATAATTTCAGTGTCCAGTTTGGCCAAAAATTGTAAACCACTATTGTGGGATCACCCTTGTGGCTCTTTGCAAGATTCAATGATCTAAGGTTTAAATAATTTAAGTATGGGAGGTTGTTGCTTGAATTAATTATAATAAGTCTTAGAGTCCCTTAATGGAAATTTCTCTATCAAAGCTATCCTTCCAAACTAGCTTCCTTTGCAATATTAAAGCCTTTTTTTGTTTTTAAGTCTTAATAACCCCTAAACATATATTTGTATGTAATTTGTAAGCACCAAGGAAACACATCCACACAGCTACCATAGGTTTAATTGGCATCTTAATGATAAAGTTTAGGGTGTCCTCAAGATACTCAACATAGGAAAGAAGCTCAACCATGCACACAATGATCAATTGCAGGTGTAATGCAATAAGGGTTACTTGTGTGATTGAAATATGTACAACTCTCCAATAAACTTGAATGGCTGAATGCACATAGAGCACAAAAAAGCTTATACACAAAAAAGCTTATATACTGTAATATTAGTATATATTCCCAAATGCTTTGTTAATTCAAACATTTTGAAAGAATCTTCACCAAATCCATTTTATGCATATCCTGCAAACAACTCATTCCATGTGACCACATTTCTTTGAGGAATTTTGTTAAACAATTAACGTGCCTTATCTATGCTTCCACATTTTCCATACATGTCTATTAGAGCATTTCCATCTATAATGTTTAACTAATTTCATTTAGTTTGTAAATCTTTGTCCAGAAATGTATTTTGTTCATATCCTACAATCATGGCATTCAATGAAACCAAATTTGTTTGAGGCACATTGTCAAGCAGTTTGCCTGCCTTGTGTATGCTTCCTTCCACACTTTGCATACATGTCTACAGAGCAGTTGCAAATACTACATCTGACAAAATTTCTGTCCTTTATTCTTTGATGGATGTCCATACCCTGTTCCAAAGCTCCCATTTCGGCACAGGTTGCAAGGACGCTGACAAAGTTTGTAGAGTCCAACATTACATCTGCTAGTTGCATTTGCTTGAAAGTTTCTGAAGCCACTTCAACAAATCCATTTTGTGAATATCCTGCTATCAGGGAATTCCATGAAAACATTTTTTTTGAAGGCATTATGTAAAACAGTTCACGTGCCTTATCTATGCTTCCCCATTTTGCATACATGTCTACCAGGGCAGTTACGGCTACATCTGACAAAATTCATCTTTCCTTCATCCTGCGATGGATGTCCATGCTCCGTTCTGAAGCTCCCATGTGGCACAGGCAGGGAGGATGCTGGCAAAGATTGCGAAGTCCAACTTTTCACTGCGAGTTACATTTGATTGGAAGTTTCTGAATCTGTTTCGACAAACGCATTTTGTGCATATCCTGCAATCGAAGCATTCCATGAGACCACATTTCTTTGAGGCATCTTGTCACACAGTTGGCATGGTTCCATGTTTCACATGCATGTCTACCAGAGCTTATCCAACTCTGATGTCTGAATAATCCTTGAACATAGAGTTGGAAACCTGTTTAGTGCGCAGGATTCTACGGTACAGGTAGGCGGGAGAAACAATTTAAACACATTTACCGGCATTCACGTGGGCGGGAGAAATAATTTAAACACATTACCGGAATCCATGTAACTGCACCGGACTAACGGAAATGGAAACAGGGAACGGAAGAGAGATCGTTGAAGAGGGCCCCACAACATCCACCTAAGCGGTCAAACGCTTAGTGTGTGACGTTTAAGCCGTGCCATCCATCATGGTGCGTGGAATGTGTGGCCAACTTCTTCTGAATCTCAACTCACAGCTCTGGAAATTTCCCGTCTTGACTTTTCTTTGCAAGTAACTTGGAAGTCGGAACATACCGATAGAACTTGGATCTTAAAATTTTCAACTATTGCCTGCTGTCCTGTGTAAATTTCTGGGAAGGTTACGGAGAAGAAATGATCTGGAAAAAGACATACAGAGCAAATCGTGTTTACCGGGTGACAGAGATTTTCTGTGAAATTTTAAGGTATGATGTAAGAGCAGTGTACAATCGTCAAAGTTTTCGGTTGTTTCACATTATATAATATGAGATGAATCGAAATCTTTGTCCAAAGCTTTAATTGATTTTGTTCATAGAAACTGCTTCGAAACTTCAGTTTCGTCATGTCGACATGACAAGTTTGTTGTTTTGGTATTTTACACCATCCCACATTTGTTTCCTCGAAACATCCTTTGACAACATGGAAAGCTATTATATCAGGCATTCCTTCCTTCTCTTCTATAGAGTGAATTCATTTATTTCATATCCAAAGGTGCCAGCGATTCTCTTATCGTCTACAATGTTTCCTGCTTGTACTACTTGTGATATCTGGAGAAATGCTATGAGAGCCCTGATTTTAGTCCTCCTTTTCTGTGTGGAATTGTATGATGAAAGGCCTCCAGAGGTGAGGATTGGGGGAGTCTTTGATATGGGAAGCTATCAAGGTAAACAATCCAATGTAGCTATAAAATTGGCCATTCGAGAAATTAACAAAGATCCCAACATTCTTAATGGGACCATTCTTCAGTTAGAGACCACGAAGATAGGAAGCACTGCTCTCATGGATGCGGAGAATGGTAAAAATAACACTTCTCTTTCTGTTTTATTTATATTCTAGCTTCCAGATATAAGTCTATTGTTAAAACTAATTGAAGTTGGTTTTTCAGTGCTGAAATTGTTCAGAGCAAACGTGGTATCAGTTGTCGCACCCATGACGGCACAGGTCTCCAACTTTGTTTCTGTCCTAGCTGATTCTGCACAAGTACCACTCATTACATTGGCTGGAAATGATCCCTCCATGTCCTTAAAACACTCTGCATATTCAATTCAGATGATTGGCAGGGATACACTGCAAATGAAGGCAATAGCAGCCTTGCTGGCTAAATTTCACTGGAGAGAAATAGTGGTCATATATGAGGAAGATGAATTGGGTCTCAGCGGGATTCTAGCTTTAAAGAATGCACTCCAGGGAACCTCTGCCAGAATAGTCCAAAAGTTTGCAGTATCCAACGAGTCTTTCAGTAACTCTTCATGGAAACATATTCGGAAGACACTAAACGACAGCAAGATCAGGAGTCGTGCGTTTGTTATACATACTAGTTATGGATTGGCCCAGAAAATCTTTTGGGAGGCAAAACATTCGGGCATTATGGAGAAGCAGGGATGGGCTTGGATTGTTACAGAGTGGGTAGCAAGTTATTTGGATGTTATTGATGACACGACTATGGATTCAATGCAAGGACTAATTGGGGTTCGCACAAAAGTTAGACACACTCCACAGTCCAAGAGTATCAACAAGAGATGGAAGCATAAATTCATGAGGTTGTATCCAGGTGTAACTCACTCTGAAAACATTGGCATAGTTGGAGCCTATGCTTATGATTCTATCTGGATAATAGCTAGAGCTATTGATGCTATGTTCAGAGCCAATAACCTTACAGAATTGGAATTTAAGTCTTCAGAGAAATTTTCGACAGATGTGCATGTTTTTCAGGAAGGGAGTGCCCTGCTTCAGAAAGTAGCTCAGAGCAATTTCGAAGGGATTAGTGGTAAGATAACATTCAGCAAAAATGGGCTTCTTGAAGTTGAATCATTTGACATTGTTAACGTAGTCAACAGGAAAATCAGAGTTGTAGGATCGTGGCCAAACAAAGAATTCAAATTGAAAGAAAATATAGAGTGGCCAAATGGATCTCCAATACCACCTTCTGGCTACAGAAAGTTTATAGTTGGAGTTCCCCCACATGTTGTGTTTCCTGGGTTTGTGAACATCACAAACAACAAAAATAAATTTGAGCCTGAGGGGTTCTGCATAGATGTATTTGAGAGAGCTGTGAAGATGCTTCCTTATGCTTTTCACTATGAATTTCAAAAGTCTGAGGATAGCACTGAATGTCCAGAATATAACAAGCTTGTTGACCAAGTAGCGAATAAGGTATCCTACCATTTCCATCTGTCTTCATTTAACTTAATATTTAATTTTATTATTAGGAGGGATATATCATTTCATTTCTCCAAACTATTATCAGAAGGTCCAGATGTGTTACATTTAAAAGATGGAGTAGGTATTGAATAAACTTTTATAGTCAAATCTGCCCGCATATAGATTCCTATAAAAAATGGAACATGCTGTCCTGAAAGATAAATTAGGCTGTGAGTAATAACAGTTCTTGGGCTATACTTTCAACACAAACAAACACTCTTCTATCTTAGTTTGCAGATATAGGTTTAATATGTTTTCAAGTATATAACCAGGTGACTTGGTCCTATGGAGGGGGCAGCCTAAGTTCTGTTGTAGACAAATCTTCTATAAAACAAACGCATCAGAATAGGGAGAGATTTAATAGAGATGGGACACGGCCAAAACAGGACATCAGCAACAAAACAAAGCAAAGTATTTATTAATTCTAGAATAACCCTGCATCTCTAACTCCGTCTCTGCTAATTTAAAAGGTTCTTAAGTCAAATAAAGACCTCAGATCAGCACTTAAAACCACTATCCTGTAGTTGACACTTGTTTCCCTAAACAAAAAAATAAGGGTATATTATGAGAGACATTATCTCTTCAAATTTTCAATCAGTAGTTTAATTTTCGATTCAGTGATGCATTATTTATCTTCATTTTATAATTTTGAACATTCTTCTAATTTTTCATACAACTTTTCCTTCTATTTCCAATTACCTCGTGGAATATAAACCCTCTTCTTTTGTTTTGTTCTAATTACCTTTCCTTTTTCCTTACCCGTTTCTTCTATTATATTCATCAATACTTTCATCTTCTTCAGACTAACAAAACGCAACATGAATCATTCATCCTCTTCATCTTCTTCATGTTCTCTTT
>VDFB02330522.1:0-20310 GCA_007258455.2 Sequoia sempervirens | reverse complement strand
TGGAGCATCCAAGTGCACAAGGCCGTCATATTTGCTCTGTTGATTCTGCAACTATCAAGTCTCTCAAAGATATTGTTGGTAAACAATTAAAGACTTCACTTAAGTAAGTAAATCATTTTTTTCAGTCAAATTTTAAATTTTAACTATTTTAGTACTCTATTGTAGATATTCAGTCAATAACAATTTTCTTTCATATTTATTATAGGTATCATGAGGAGGACTCCATTAATAGATATGTGCCATTTTCTTCAAAAAAAATATTGGATATGGGCTTTTCTTACAAGTATAGTCTAGAACAGACTTTTGAAGAAGGCATAGAATGTATGAAAAAGAATAAGATTTTGAATTAATAATTCAAGACATAAACCTTTATTCAAATTAGATATATTTTAACCACAAACTTGTATTTCATATAATTATTCTAATAGATTTATCATCTATTTTCATAAACTTTGAATGTTGCAATTCTCTTCATTCAATAAAACTTGAATATATTCCTTGGGGCACATGGTATTTCCCTTGGTTCAGTAAAATCCTTTACTCTTAGTGTTATGTGGCAACTCTATTAATTATATATATATAAAACATTATAGTTTATTCAAATTTTTTGAAAAATTCTTTACAAATTTTTTTTTTTGTTGAATTTGACTTCAATAACACATTTTCTAGTATGTTATATTCTTTATCTTTTAAATTGTAATATGGATATCTCTAAATCTTATTGGTTGTAAGTTGAAGAAGACAATTTGTCTCATATGATTACATGTATCTTCCACTAAATTAAAAACAATTATCACAAGAAAAAAAAAATTCTCCATGGGCAAACAGATAGAGTTCTCATGGGCTCTCCCTTGTCCCCTATCATAGCCAACCTCTACATATAATATTTTGAAGAATTAGCCCTTAACTCCTTCCCCCTTAAGCCTCGTTGGTGGGAACACTATGTGGATGACACCAATGTTTGTTGGCCTCATGGTCTCCAATAACTTGACCTTTTTGAATCCCACTTAAATAACTTGGTTGACTACATTCAATTTACCAAAGACCTTGAGTCCAAAAACCAACTTCCTTTTCTTGAAATCCTCATCATTAGAAAAGAGGATGGCTCCCTAGCTTGTCGTGTGTTTAGAAATTCCACCCACACTGACCTCTACCTGCATGCCTCCTCGCATCACCATCCCACCCAAAAATATAGTGTCCTCAACACCCTTGCAACTCGAGCCTTTCGTATTTGTGTTAAGGATCACATCGATCAAGAGCTATCCCACCTCTACCAAGTCTTCAACCTCAATGGTTATTGCAATAAGAAGATTCTTAGAGCTTTCAACCTAGCCAAAAGTAGAGCCAATCCCATACCCAAACCTATTAGATCTAAAGCCTCCCAATTTGTCACCCTCCCTTATGTCGAAGGCCTCACCAACAAAATCTCAAAAATCCTTGGTAAAAATGGTATTTCTTGTGCCTTTAAGCCCATCTCCAACACTATAAATCTCATCACATCACCAAAGACCCCTTGCCTCCTATTCTCCAACCCAAAATGTACAAGATTGATTGCTCTTGCAGCATCCCATATATCAACGAAATGGGTCAATCGATTAGCTCTAGAATCAAAGAACACAATGCTAACATTAGACATGACTAGATCTCCAAATCTACCCTAGCTAAACACTCCCACAATACCAATCACTACATTTTCCTCAAGAAAATCTAAGTGATGATAAAGAAGAAAAGTACTTCAAAAGAAAGCTCCAAGAAGCCATCACCATCAAAAGCCATGCTATTAATCTCAATCCAAATGAAGGGTAGAACACAAGCCCTTCTTGGAAACCCCTTATAAACTCCCTTTATCCAAACCCCTTTCCCTAGGCCTCTCCCTCACCCTAACCCCCGCCTCCCCAACCCCCTCGCCTCTCCTCCCCCCATTTTCTTGAACCTTTTTCTACCCTCCCTCTACCTTCCTCGGGTCATCATCTCCCCTTCTTGACACTAGGTTTTCTCCATCCCCTCCTTCCCATCCCTTCTTGTTTGACTCCTCTCCTCCCCCACATAATCCCTAGCCTTCCCTCCAATCCACCCCCTATGTTCCTTGAGTGTGCTCCCCTTCATATATTTTTCTTTTATATATAATCTTCTTTCTATTGTTTAGATATTTATGTATAATTTATACTATTGATTAATTTTTATTTATTCAATGCAAGGTAAACCCACAAAAGTGGTTTATAATTTGATGGAGTGTTAAAGTGCAAAAGACCCTATACAAAAATTGGTTTTTGGATTCGAACCTTGGCTCCCCATGTAATCCAGTTAAATGTAAGGTGGACCCCATCCCACCAAAAATAAAAAGAAAACCTCTTTTTGAAAGGGGGTTCGAATGAACCTTGGTTCGCTTGAACCCCCCCTAGTTCAAGCGAACCCCCCTTTTCCCACCTCCCTGCTCTTCAGAACTAAAAAAACCAGAAAAAATTCCCTTCGAAGCTCAGGTTGAGGATGAAGATGGAGGAGAATTTCCACAAACCCAATTGGAATGTATGCAGTAGTCCTTGGAATCCAGCCATCCAACAACCATAATTTTTAATATGTTTCTTTTGTTTCTTTTATTATCTATTTGTTTTTTAGTCTTTATTAAATACAGGTTTTTCAATTTAAAAATGAAGGTTTTGTTCACATTACGTGGTGAAAATACATGACATTTGCAAAAAAATTGAAAAAATATGAGTGCACCAACATTGTAGTCTTTTAATCCAACAAAAATTGAATTTCCGATATATACAAAAAGTTAATACGATTATATGCACAAGGCCATGTCCTAATTTTGTTTGGTTTCGAATTTCTTTGAAACTCTACTAAAGAAAAAAAATATTCAATAAAACTATCTAACCAAGGGAAGAAACTGAGGTCAGGAGTCAAATGTAATTGAAAGACCATCCTTCATGGAAAAAAATCTCTATGTGTTATAATGTAAAGTCACTTTTAAAAATGTTGTTTTCTCTCAAGAAGTTTTTGTGAGAGATGAAAGTGGAATATAATTCTAAAAAAATTTGGAAAAATATTTTTAGAATCTATAGACAAAATGTGACAAGACTCTAGTTTGCATCATCTTCAAATTCCTCATGGTTTAGCCGCTATAGGTGCCCGAATGTGAAGATTTAGTTAAAAATTAAAAATTCAATGTCCAGTTTGGCCAAAAATTGTAAACCACTATTGTGGGATCACCTCGTAGTTATCACTAAATATGTTTTACAAACATTTTGTACATTTTACAACCAATATTTCATTTATTTCAAACACCCCATTACCATGTTTGTTTTTATGTAGTTTTCTATCGACGTAACCCTTGCACCCCCTGGTGCAAGTGCTAGTATAGTCATAGTCATATTTTATACTTACTCTCTTACACAAAATTATCCGCTTATAAACATTCAATCTATATATTTAGGTATATCATTCCCATATGTATATACTCTTACGTATACATGTTTATTGTTTATATAATTATCTTATTCTCTCTCTTCTTTATATGCTTGGAAAGTTTCTATGGTTGTATATTATTTTCATATATAGACTCATTATTTCCAATTTTATAATATAAATGTATTATACACATAATTTAAATGCACATAGATATAATTTTCTTGCATAGGTTTTTCTTTTATATATATAGACACACACCATGCCTTTATGATTACATAAATGTTCATTTGTTCACTTTCTCATTTATATACTATTTTTTACTTATATATTCATACATATTTACCTAATTTTAATAATATATATATATGCATTTTACTCTTATAGATTTTTATCTGATGTATACTTTCTCATTTATTTACTCTTATATATTTTTACATGCATTCCCTCATATACATATCTACGCATATAATTTTTCCTTCTCTTCAAGTTGGTTACCTCCTTATCTAATTTTTTTTCATTATTTTTCTACTTTAATTGTAAGGTGAGAGCATCTAAGTGACTCATTGTCAACCACACTTTTTCTATTGATTTTTTTATTGGTTCTACTCTCCCCCTCCCTCATCTCTTTTCTCTTATAAGGTCTCGTTTGCACTCTAATTCAACATTCTCCTCTTTTAGATAATAGATCACTGAGTGTGATTTGAAATGTCGATCAAAAAACATACACAGTTGAATCCAAAAACTTACTCTAACAAACTTCATGAACTGTGGAAAACTCATACCGACTATTACTGCCCTTCATTAAAAAAAAAAAAAAAATTAAAAAAACTTCTTAAACTTTCAAAGCGGATTACAGATTTAACCTTCTTGAAACGTTGCAGAGATAGTCGTATCCTCCCTTCTTTTTCTCAGATTTAACACCATCTCAGGAACCAGCGCACCCGAGACATATTTGATCGTGCAGATCTTGCTTTACTGAGGTCTATAATTCAAGGCACCAGAGCGCTAATAAACCAGCTGTCCACCAAGTTGTTCTATCTACATCTCGAGCTAGCTTGCTCCTTGAGGCTCGACAAATGGATCTTACTGGACACTCAATCCCATGCCAGGGCACTTGGTTTAAAGGCAGCTTGGGAATTGAAACATAAAAGAAAATTCTCCAGACCTACAGCCAAGCAAAACCAAGATTCCTTTGGTATTCCTTTCCGCTTAAACCTTCAGCTTTTCGGACCGCCTTCCACACCTCCTGACAGCTCTTCCCACCGCACATCTTAGTCTTACTACTGAAAATGCGCTTCCCACTAATATTTGAAATCAAAAACATTTTGGGATGGCCGCTTTTGTGCAGACAGCTACACATCTAAAAAGAATAGTGCACAGGCTGATTGCTACCACTGGCCTTCCGGCAAAGGCTATGCAGGTGACAATTTGCACTGGCGGGCATGGATGGGTATCCGATGGTCTGCCATGCCGACATACCTGCCATAGCACAGCTCCTCTGCCTTCCTCGTTTCTCTCTGACATACCATTTATGAACCCCATAGAATTATATAATATTTGTAAACATTATATTTACATATTAAGTTTCTCTTAAATTTGTCCTTTTTTATGTTTTAATTTAAGATTTGAGATATTTTAAGATTAAAAAAACGTCTCTTAAATTGGTCTTTTTCACTTAGTGATTTTTACTTTTGTGTCTCCTATTAATTTTCTCTTAATCTTGTGTCTTTCACTTATTGATGTTTATTATCGTGTTCTTTTTCTCAATTTATATTTTTACCTTTGTCTCTTTCTTTCTCCTTTCAATTCTTTTGTTCACTTTGATTTCTATTTTTATCCTAGTGTTCTCTTTTGAATTTTTCCCTCTCATTTGTGAATTTCTTTGGTTGGTTCTGTGATCTTTTCTTTAATGTAAAGGTTCTCATGTCCTTTTGTTGAATTAGTTTTGTGTTTTTCTAGGTTCTCTCATTAATTTTCTTCTTTGCAATTTCTCCCATCATTTTTCTCCTCCCCTTGACTTTCTCATCTTTTTGGTTTACGTGCCTCACAACCTTCCCTCACCACCCTCTCCTCTATTTCTATCCAAGTATGCTATCTATTCTTCATGTCTCTCTCTATCTGCTAATCATCCTGATCATGGATCATGGAGTATGATCAGAAACGTTGATGGAAAAAATTGCACACAACAGAAATCTTGATTATTAAACATAATATACTTATATTAAATACATCCATCTAAAAATATATCAATACTAAATTATTATATTTATTCAAGTGTTTATATTATTAGTATTATTGCAATAAGTAATAAATAAAAAATTTAAATTTAAATATATATTTTTAAAATATTAATACAATTAAAATATATTAATAAAAATACATTCTTAAATACATCTTTAATTAATTGTACATTCTTAAAATTATAAATATTTTAAGTATTTTATAATTTTAAAATTATAATTAGATATTGAAAGTTCTATGTGAAGAAATAAAATAAATTTAATATATATTTAATAATAAAATAAAATAATCTTGTCTTTTTAAATAAATGTTATTCCGTCTATATTAACAAATAATATTTTTTATTGAATATATTTCAATTTAATAAAAAGTATATATTTAACAAAAAATAAAATAAAATATATAATCAATATCTTTTTAAATAAATCCTATTCTCCCATATTACATATTTTTCCCCCACTTGCAATACGGCTGGAAGAAATTACGGACAAGTCTGCACGGGATCCAAGCGCGCACGTTGGCGAGAGAAACGAGGAAGGCAGGGAGCTGTGCTGCAGGGTATGGCATGGCAGGCCATCGAATGCCCATCCATGCCCGCCGGTGCAAATTGTCACCTGCATAGCCTTTACCGACCTTCCAGCTTGCTATCATTACTTACTATTCAAAAGGGAAATAGTTAAACATTTTAGTGTTGCGTGCCAATCTGGATCATAACCTCAAATGATAGACAGCTGGTTAGAGACAATAAACTGCACTGTCAGAAGATTTTTGTCTAACATTGAAAGGTCAGGTCCTTAAAGGAAAGGAATGCAGAGTGCACACAACAATATTTCATAGGTTACTCGAACCAATTAAAATATATTTTACAGCCTTGGTCTTTCCAAGTTACGAAGAGCAATAAACTACACACAAATATTATACAAATATATTATAAACACAATTCTTTGATCATGCCCATGATTTTTTTATGATTTAGTCTTATGTTTCTAAAGCTCATAAAGGAAAATTATAGTAATCATTCAATTTATATATAAATTTCGGTATTTTAATTTTGTTCTATTATATCTATCATTTAGAACATCTAATCCATGCCTTATTAATTCATGAAGGATAAGTATAATAATTATTCTTTTTTATATTTATTCTATCATTTATCCCATCTAGACTATGCGGTCCATGTCTTATTAACTAATGAAAGAAAATTATAAAAAAAATTCAAGCCTTTTTTATACTATCATATCTACCATTTATAGAGTATATTCAAGAAGAAAGCCATGTGGAAAACTTTTACTATCCAAATAGTAATCTTAAGTGGGGTCAAACAAGGGCTTTTCTAAAGTTTTGTCAATAGATCCATTTTGTGGGTTGGGCTTAATTGACACACTCTAAACATTGACTTGCTTAGGTGGTCAAGTCCACTTTTAACCCCACCCTTTGCATTCATCGTTCACCCACTCTTAACCTGACCTTTCTCATTTCCTAGCATTTCTCATCTTTGCATTTGTTATTTTGACTATTTTGAGGGATTCCATTTTCATATTTTTTGTTCCTAGTACCATTCTCAATTCCACCATTTCGAAGGAGTGCAAAGTTGTGAGAAGAGATCAATACCCTATTGAGCACTGTTTGATCAACTTGTGGGCATCCCAAGGAAATGAAGAAGCTTCTCAATAAGCCCACAAGCACAAGTTATAATCTAGACACAAAGTATAAAGTGACAAGATGGATTCCCTATTTAGTGGTTGATGTGTGTTTGCGAACAAGAATACATAAGGCAAATGAACTATCTAAAAAAAGGCCCTGATTGTAGGATATGCATAAAATGGGTTTGTTGGAAAGGCTTTAGAAACTTTCAAGCAAATGCAATGGGTAGGTGTAAAACCGAATTCCACAACCTTTGCTAGCATCCTCCTTGTTTGTGAGAAACAATCATTGCAGTCCATGTTAACACATTTCTTAGAGACATGTTGTGAAGAGTTTTGAAAGGGTTTGGTAAATATACGTTTAGGACAATCTTTTGTTATTATAGAAAATAGAAAATATACAAATGACATTAATTGTATGCCCATTGTATGCTTGAATAAAATGTATATATGTATTTAGATTATTTTATGATGTTGTAATAAACAAAAATGAAATGTATGCAAAAAGATTTCATGTTTATCAATTGGTGCAAAAAAGAGATTTGATGTTGTTTCTTCCATATTGTGATTTTGTAACTCTTGAATTCTTTTTACATCATTTTATTGCAGGAAAATAAATATATTTTTATTTATATTATACATGTAGGGGAAGAAAAGAAAAGAAAAGAGAAACTGGAAGTCATTTTATTATTGAGGTATTTGGTAGGCTATGGATTAGAATTAAATGTCCAGTTAGTTATATACATGTTTTTCTTTTAGCATGGTACTCAAAAGAGAATGCAACTGTGAATGTAATGTGAATCTTGGACATATTCCTCTTTAAGTTTGAAAGATGTTGAGTATACAGAATATAGGTTCAATGTGCATGATGCTTCTTTTCTTATTTAAATTGATTGATCCTTGCAAAAAATAATCCAAATAAGCATTGATGAACTGTGGAAAGTTTCCTTTTAGAATTATTTTACTTAAATTGTTAGGTCTACTTTGAAACAAGTTATGGATTTATTAAAAATGCTATTGAAACGTTCAAGCAAATGCAATTGGAAGGTGTAAAGCCACATTTCACGGCCTTTTCTAGTATCCTCCCTACCTGTGTCAAAATGGGAGCTTTGAAATAGGGTATAGATATCCATCAAAGCATAATCGAAGGGGGATTTTGTCATATATTATAGATGAAGGATAGAATAATCTGTCAAATGTTGTGACTGTAACTGCCCAGGTAAACATGCATGCAAAATGTGGAAGCATGGACAAAGCAAGTGTAACTACCTAGGTAGACATGGATGCATAGACAAGGCACATGAACTATTTGACAAAATGCCTCAAAGATGTCATCTCATGGAATACCATTATGACAAATGTGATTGGCAGGTGTAAAGCCAAATTCCACAACCTTGTCCAGCATCCTCCCTACTTATACCAAAATGGGAGCTTTAGAATACATCATGAACATCCATCTAAGCATGATGGAAAGAGGATTTTTGTTAGCTATTATAGTTGGAAATGCTCTGGTAGACAAAAATGCAAAATATGGAAGAACATACAAGGCACGTGAACTATTTGGCAGAATGCCTCAAAGAGATGTCATCTCATGGAATTTCATGATTGCAAGATATGCACAAAATGGATTTATTAAAAGGCTATTGAAACCTTCAAGAAAATGCAATTAGCAAGTGTAAAGCCGCATTTCAAAGCCTTACAAAGTATCCTCCCTACCTGTGCATAAATGTGAGCTTTGGAATATTGTATGGATATCCATCAAAACATTGTGGAAGGGGGAGTTTGACATATACTATAGATAAAGGATTGAAAAATTTGTCAAATGTTGTGGTTATAATTTCCCAGGTAAACATGTATACAACAAGGCATGTGTAATTACCCTTGAGTAGACATGGAAGCATAGACAAGGCAAAAAAAACTATTTGAAAAAATGCCTCATAGATGTCATCTCATGGAATGTCATTTTGACAAATGTAATTGGTAGGTGTAAAGCCAAATTCCACAACCTTTGCCAACATCCTCCTTGCCTATGCCAAAATGGGTGTTTTGGAACAAATCATGGACATCCATCTAAGCATAATGGAAAGAGGATTTTTTTTAGATATTATAGTTGGAAATGCTCTAGTAGACATATATGTAAATTGTGGAATAATAAATAAGGCTCATGAACTGTTTGATTGAACACCTCAAAGAGATGTCATCTCATGGAATTTTATGACTATAGGAAATGCATAAATTAGATTTAATAAAAAGGCTATTGAAACCTTCAAGCAAATGCAATTGGCAATTGTAAAGTTGTATTTTACAGCCTTTGCTAGTATACTCCCTACCTGTGACAAAATGGGAGTTTTGAAACAGGTTATGGATATCCATCAAAGCATAGTGGAAGGGGGATTTTGTCATTTATTATAGATTAACTATATAAGAATGTATCAAATTTTGTGGCTATAACTATTGAGGTAAACATGTATGCAAAATGTGGAAGCATAGATAAGGCATTTGTAACTATCCATGCATGTAAAATGTGAAACCAGGCATGTGTAACTTTCTAGGTAGACTTGGATGCATAGAAAAGGCACATGAACTATTTGATAGAATGACTTAGAGATGTCATCTCATAGAATGTCATTTTGACAAATGTAATTAGCAGGTGTAAAGCCAAATTCCATAACTTTCGCCAGCATTCCTTTTTCCTTTGTTAAAATGGAAGCTTTGGAACAAAAAATGAACATCCATCTAAGAAAATTGGAAATAGGATTTTTGTCAAATATTTTATTTGGAAATGCTCTAGTAGACATGTATGAAAAATGTGAAAGAATAGACAAGGAAGGTGAACTCTTTGACAAAATTCCTCAAAGAGATGTCATCTAATGGATTTCCTTTATTGCAAGTTTTGCACAAAATGGATTAATTAAAAAACTATTCAAAATTGAACAAGAAAAAACAATTGACATCTATAAAGTCACATTTCACAAACTTTTCAAGTATTTTTCCTATCTCTGCCAAAATGGGAGATTTGGAACAGGCTATGGAGATCAATCAAAGCATAGTGAATGAGGTATTTTTATTGCATATTATAGATAAATATTGTGTAAGGTGGAAATCGAGATCATGCCATGTAATCAAATTGAATGAATAGAAACTAATCTAATCAAACAAAAAGACAATTCATACCTATTACTCACAAAATGAACGATATTGAAATTATTGAATTCAATGAACTAAACAACAAAGCAATCAAAGAACATACAAATAATTCAATAAACAAAATGTGTTACCCATCCTGTGTCAAAGTGTGTTTGCAAAGTTGTTTGGTTGTTCATATCAATGTGAAGCCTCCTTTGTGCATGCAAAATCTTGAAGAACGTGTGTGTGTTGATCGAAGATATGTGTAAAGCTTTGTCAAAATATCAATTAAGACTTTGACATTACTTTGTTGTGTAAAATATGTTGATTCTCCAATCATTTTTTAGAAGAGAGATGGTTGATATATAGAATTCGTGTTTCGAAATTAAAGCTCAAGATCGTGTAGTAGAAAATCTTGGTCAACGGTTCAAAACCATTGAGGATTTAGATGGGCATAATTAGTGTATTTTGATTACGAAATCAATGTAATTAAATAAATCAATTTTAGTGTTCAATGGAATTGAGGAAATAGATTGAATAATCTATGGAATTGAAGAATACATTGATTTGTTACAAAATAGATGGATCAGTTAGCCAATCAGGTCGAGCAATCAAGGGATCGTAATTTGCTCAATCATAAAAGTGGGTGAAGATAATTAATTAATTGATTTAATTAATTAATAATTTTGAGTTGAACGTGCAAATCAAGTTTGACTTTTACAAACAAAGTTATGTTTGTTTTATTTGATTTTTTATGATATTTTGAATAATTTATTTAATTATTCATGTCTAGGGGAAAATGATATAATTAAACTATTATGTTTTGATAATTTAATTGACTTAGGGGAACAAAGTGAATTAGCATCAACATAATTAAATAATTACCGTTATTTAATTAATCAAGAGGAATAAAGTTAAATCAAGACTTTATTAAATAAATGAAATTTATTTAATTGGTAAAAAATGATGAAAATGTGAATTAATTAAATAATGTATTATTATTCAATTAATAGAGGAAAAATAGGGTTTTTGATGCTATTGATGTGAAATGCAGTGATATTAGGCGATAATGATGTCAATGATGAAAAAATTGTCATTTAGGATGTGCGATATGTGTTAGGTCAATTTTACATGTCTACAAATATAGAAGAGTTTTAATAATTGTTGTGGTTGTAACTCCTCAAATAAACATCCTCGTTTCTTGTGAAAAAATGAAAAATGGGGTATGGATATCCATAGAGGATGAAGGATAAAAAAAACTTTTTTAGATGTAGTAATAGGAAATATACATATAATTTTTTTTAATTTAGTACTTTGGTTATTGTGAAACATAGACAAATTCTATTAAAATGAATTTTCACAAAGAAATTGTAATTTAAATTATAATCATCATTTTTTATTCTTCACATTAAAAATATTCAAATATCAAAATTAGAGTTTCATATATACTTTCAAAATATGTATGTACACACATGTAGCCAACTTTACATTCAACACTCTTATTTTTGAAATCATCTATGTTCACTCATACATAACAAGGGGCTTCATATAGTGAACCATTTATCTTGTAAGCTTATAAATATGTGTTTAACATTGTTTAATAATAGCATTTCATCTTGTCCCTCAACCAGTAGGGGACACTCAACTTCTCTATATGAAGGAGAACATTCGATGGAAGATGTCAACGATAGTTGGATAGCCAACTAGACACCCATGTATGTGCATTGTGTGACATCTTGCTCATCCATATCAAAATAATTATCTTTCACATTTTTACTATATGAAAAGATATCTATTATCACACATTTTGGAAAATTGCATATATTATACCAAACATTGTTTACATACAATTTAGCAATAGAAAGGGAAATACATCCTTTTATAAACTACCATATATTAATAATGACATGTCATACATAAGAAAAAAATATATAAAAATTATATCTAATTACAATTGAGAGACTTACAATTGAATATCAAAAATGATAGATGAAACTATGACCTAGATATTGTTTTCTTTAGTTGGCTAACAAAAATAAATTGCAAAAAATCCATGAGTTCATCTAGAGATGAAAATCAAAAGGATCCTTAATAAAGACAAAATCATCAGATATATGGACATGTGGTTGGTCATAAGACCACTAACTCTTGTGCTTCATCCATATGGAACATTTTATAATTAACTCACCAGCTACTACATGTATTTAAAAAATGGATAAGAAGGAAAATTTAAGAATTTGCATTATAGAGAACACAATATGGTAGATTTTTGGAAATAATGAAAGGATATTAGACATAAAGAAGAAAAACTTAGAAATTAGAGGTAAATAGCCCAAGCATATCAAATGTCAATGTGAGAAATGATTGTAAACATGAAATCAACAATGAATATTGAATTTTAATGTGACAAGGCTTTGGTTAGTTTCAATTTGAGAAATGCACAATTCAATTTATATGACTATAAAAATTTAGTAATATCATAATATTACTTGATATTAAACAAGAAATTTTCCATAGAAAATGTATTTTAAACTATAGCAAATATCCTACATGATTTTATCTAATTGTGGTAAAGATTATTGAAATTAGAGAATTTCACTATTCAAAATAGATTCATGGGAATTTTATCTTATATTACTATCGTTCATACTAAATATTTTATTATCATCCTACATGAGTGTCCTACATAGTAAAGATGGTTGTTTTCTTTGAGTGGTCAATGTTAGAATTGTGAAAAAGCAAAAAACCACAAGCCACAAGATCAAACAACGAACAAAAACAACTTCCATGCAAGAGATCTGCAAATAATATATGCAATATTCCTTAACAAGAAAAATATATAGAAGAACCTCAATAAGCTTCAAAGAAAACAAAAATTCCTCAAAAGTTGAGAGTTCAAGAAAAAATATCTAGATTATAAAATCTTAGAGTGATAATAAAATGAGGGTTGAGTGTTATATAGGAGCAACCCTAATAATTGCTCACTTTAGTTAATAGAAAAGCACTTAATTAATTGAATAAAGAACTCCTAAGTTTGGCTTAAGTGCATGAGAATAAATTAGACTAATAATCAATTAGAGATTAAATTAATTATTAGCTAATGCATGATTATTCTAACACCCCTCCTTAAGATGAACTTAGGGAATAGCTAAAAACCCTAAAAAGAATGCATGATGGGTCCTGAAAAATAAGGCCTAGTGAGGTACCCATGTACAAACAATTTAGATGTCTTAAATTGGAGAAAAGGGAGAAAACTCCTCTCCAAAAGAGAGAAAGGCGAATGAAGGATTGAAAAATCTTCCAAATCAAGGTGTGAAGGACTAAGAAGCCTCCAACCAAAACAATGTCCCAAAAAAGGAGGAACATGTAGAACATTGTTGAAGCACAAAGAAGTTTTAGACTATTTTTGAATGATAACTGAACATTATAGTGTTGAAATGAAGAACCTCCTCTGAAAAATGATGATCAGGATCAAGATAACAAGAATTTGCATGAGTGTCCCAATGGCACTACTCAAATTAGATGGAAAACAATGGTAAAACATCTATAACTCAAAGATACAAATGTCAATATCAAGGAGACATTAATTTGCATCAGTGCCCCTAATGACACTACTCGAATAAGATGGAAGACAAAAGTAAACATCTAAAAGTTAAAGATAAAGGTGGTACATGAATCTACATGAGTGACCCCAATGGCACTACTCAACATGCAAGATGCAAGTCAAAAATGCATGTACCAATAGTCTGAACAACACTGATCACTAGAGAGACAATAATCTTCATGAGTGTCTCTAATGACACAACTTGAATCAAATGGAAAACAAAGGCACACATCTATAACTCGAAGATACAAATGACACATGAATCTATATGAGTGATCCCAACGACACTACTCAACATGCAAGATGCAAGTTGAAAATATAGGTGCCCAATAGTATTTGATCAAATGAAAATGGAAGGTCACCTCCAAAAATAGGAATATAAGAGTTTCCGTAGGGTAAGTGATCCATCTCACCTCAAATGTAAGTAACCAGTAGCTTATGTGTGTTGCATCTAAAATTACATAGGAACAAGAACTAGATACATATCTATCACTCCATATCAAAACAAAGGAAGCATTAGCACCAATAGTAGAAACCCCCCATAATGCTAAAAAGGGAGATTCACATGATAGGTACACTAAAAATGTGTGAAACCAAGAAGTGCATGTAGGAGAAACAACCTACAAATAAAAAGGGTGTGCAAACTAAGACACACACGCATGAGGCAAGAATCCCTAGGATTCACTAGTGTCATGGAAGGGACACTCACTTGACAAAGGTGTGATGAAAAACCAAAGGAAAACATCAACCCCTCCATGACACTTTATATCATAGTGTGAATACAAAAGGCACAACAAGATGTGTGAAATCCCCAAAATGTATACATCAAAATGGCACTTTATCTTAGTGTATCTACAAAAGAGAATGTACATGAAAAAGATGTCTATAATGCCCAAATAGGATAGAATACTATAAATACATATAGAAAAGCCAAAAATGAGTCATCCCACATAAATGAAAAGTTTCCAAGAGCTAAGACATCCAAGTAATTCACCAAAGTGTGAAAATAAAAAAACCTGAATAAAATATACTTGGAGAGAAATCTAGAAAAAAATGCATAGATGGATGTAAATATCTCTAAATGATGGTTCCAATGCCACTAGAATCACAAAAAATGGAGAAAGTGGTCAAAATTTATGAGCAGGACTGAAGCAACACCTCTGACTTCAATAGGTTGTAGTATTCACCAACATAAAAAATTGAGGAAAAACTAGCACCATTGGATAATGCTTGAACCAACTTTTCGACAATATCTTGTTTGCCCAATTTGGATACCCAAGTGAAAAGTTATGCACATTTTCCTAATTTTACCTATTTTGCAAAAAAAAAAAAAAAATTAGCCCCCCACGGGCTAGGGACTGGCTGCCATAGGACCCTAGGGTGGTAGGATTTTTTTTCTTTAAAAAAGGAAAAAATGAAAAAAACAACAAAGAAGATTTCAAATTTTCTCTTGTAACCCTAGTTGAAGAAAAAACCTCATAAATTGAGAAGGGGTTCGATGAATCCATGCTCTGATACCATGTTAGAGTTGTGAAAAGACACAAAACCATGAGCCACAAGATCAAACAACAAACAAAGGCACCTTCCACGCAAGAGATTTTCAAACAAAGAATTGTTATATTCCTCAACAAGAAAAAGCTACAAAATGAACCTCAAGAATCTTTAAGGAAAACAAGAGTCCTCAAAGGTTGAGATTTTGAGAGTAAATCTCTAGAAAGATAATCCAATGAGAGTTGAGTGCTATATAGGAGCAACCTAAATGGCTCACTTCAGTTAACATAGAAAAGAACTTAGTTAACTTAATAAAGAACTCCTAAGTTTAGCTTAAGTGCATGAGAATAAATTAGAATAATAATCAAGTAAAGATTAATTAATTATTAGTCAATATATGATTACTCTACTATTCAACATTCAACACTCATACTAATTGAAAATAACGTTGACAAGTATTTTCATGAAGCTCTAGATAGCGAGTTATCGCTTCCTTACCGACTCTATAATTATAAAGGAAGTTTACAAAAACATTCGCTACAAATTATGTAATGGTCTACTAAGAAAGAAGAAAGATATGTCCCAAAACTACATGGAATAGTCAACACAATTTGAGAACAACCATGATGTCAACAATAAATGACATCCTAAGACTATTATAAGAACAATAATATAGTATTAACCTAAGAAATAATGCAACAGAATAGAGGTTAGAAATTGTGTAAGAGGGAAATTGATCAATGAAATAAAACAATGAAATCAAAACAAGATAAAAACCCAACACGCTCATGAAATGTGATTGTAAAGCAATGAATTCAACAAGCAATGTTAGCATAAATGAGAACATAAACGAATTCAAAGACTACAATTTTACCATCCCATGTCGAAGTGTATTTGTATTGATAATGGATGTCGGATTGACTGATCAATATGAAGACTCCATGTTTGCAAAAGCTTCAAAGGTAGTCATAATGACAATCTAGAATACAAGTATTTTCTCAATGTGCTTCAATAGTCAATTTGAAATGACCTCTCCACAAATTCTCCAAAAAAATTTCTTTTATTTATGAGAAGGATGAAGGTTTTTTTTATAGATTTTCAAGTTTCAGATGAACGATTCGGATTCAATAATGAAAGATCAGGATCAATGATTGAGAACTGTTGAGAGGAAATAGATTGATCAGCTAACTCGTCTAATTGATCCAATTAAGGGATTTAATTGAATAATCAGTGGGATTAGATTGAATGATTAGTGGGATCAATTGAAGAAATCAGATTGAGTGTTTAGTGGGATTAGCATGATCGGTGGGATTGAAAAACAGATTCAAAAATCAGTGGTCATGATTTATTCAATCAAGATATGTGAGGATGTATTAATTAATATAATAATTAATTAATGTTTGAGAGGAATGTGCAAGTTGTATTTGACTTTATAAATAAATGTATATTTATTAATTTACCATGTTGAGTGATTTTGGGGAAATTGAATAATTGATTTGATTGTTCAAATTTGGGGAAGGTAAAGTAGCTTAATTAAATAATTAATTATAACTATTTAATCACTTTAGATGAATAAATAATGTTAGTGACATAATTAAATAATTTGTACGTTTATTTAATTAATTAGGAAGAATTAGGTGATGACAGTGAATTAATTAAACAATTTAAGATTATTTAATTAATAGAGGAAAATAGGGTTAATGATGCAAATGATGCTAAAAAGGGGATTAATGATGTTAATGAAATGAAATGCAATAGTGATAATGGAAAAATCCACTCTTGCACTTCCTCTATGATACTACATGATATATTCTAGTTAAGAATAGGATAGTATTTAGGAATTTTCCTACTTATCCATCTCATAATTTTAATAAACATTTAGATTTAGGATTTCTTAATCCTTTTCTTTCCAGCCTTTTTATTTTATTTCTTTTATAACTATAAAATTTAACCTAAAACCACCATCAACAACATTGAAGATCATATAGTAGTTGCAGCCTATCATGGCCTCGTTTTGGCGAAGAATCTGGGGGTCTCTAAACTTTGGTTGGAAGGGGACTCACTTAATATTATAAACTATCTTTTGAGGAAGTTCCTACCATCATGGTCTATCACTCATCTTATTAATGATTCAATCTCCATCATTAATTCTTTTGAGGAGATTAGAATCTCTCATATGTTTAGAGAAGTTAACATGTTGGTTGATGGATTTGCAAATTTGGGAGTGGTGGCTAAATATGATTGGGATGCATTTGAATCATTACCACTCAATCCTAAATCTATTTCCAATGATGACCAAGTGGCATGAATTTAGGTGTTCAATATAGGGGAAAGTTTCTTCATTATATTTTTGAGTTGGCTTATGCATGTTGAACCTTGGCCCTACCTGTTTCATTATTACAACTTTTATTTCTGTAAAATTATGGCTTGGTTGCATAGGTAGGGAAGTACTTTGAATGACATGCTCACACGTTTTGTGGGTATTATTTGTGTGGTTTTGCAGATAGTCAGGCTTATTTTGTTTTTTGTAGAATTTTTTGGTGTTGTTGGGTTCCTTCTCTTTACATGCCACCATGGGTGGAGCTCGCTACAAGGTCAAACCAAGCTAATGCGAGGAGTTCCAAAGCAATGAAACCGTGTGGGATCATTTGGAAAAGGGTAGGGTTACCTAGTATATGCAAAGAATCCAAGGCCCTTATCCTAAAGCTACAAAGTTTTTTGTAAAAGGGTGGAATGGTAAGACTTTGTGTTATAAAGAGGTGGAGTTCAATATTGATGAGGAACTCATAGCAGAAGTCACTAGAATTTCGTCTTCTACAAGGAAATTCTACAGAGACAGAGTAGCTGCTAAGAAAGGCCTTCCTAATTTTTTCAAATTTGATGAGAAGAAGAAGCTCTGGGAAGTTGGGAGTGGTGGGTATGCTCGTAAGTCTCTTAAACCGTTGTGGAGGGATCTTGTGCTAGCTATAATGCATTATTTCACATTGGAAGGTAGGTTCTCTATTATGTATAGTTATCACTTTATGATATTGAATCATTTTTGTTATAAGGCATTGGTCTCTTTTCCTTTTAATCTCTTACTGTTGATGGAAAAAAATATTGAGGATCACCGCAAAAACCCTAAGAAGGTCATTCTACATGAAGGCCTTATGAGTCTTTTGTTTTCTCATATTAAGATCAAATTAATCTTTGTTTCTCCTAAAACCCTTGCTCACATAAAGGGGTTTAAGAATTCTAGTTATGAGATGGGGGATTTTGTTGCAGGGTGGGAAGGTAGTTTTGAGGATGAAGACTCGAATTTTGATGAAATGTCTATGGATGATGGTGTGTTTGAGGGGGTTTTTGAAGCTTCTAAAGCATGGTCAAAGGGTAAATGGAGGGAAGCCATGGTGCAGTTGGGGAAGAAGAGTTCTAAGGGGAAATCCAAATGTCCCAGGAAAGAAAATTTGTCTACTAAGAGAAAGGTGGATTTGGTGAAAGATTTGGAAACTCCTAGTTCAGGTGTGAAGCCTACTCTAAATCCTAGGAAGGTTGGCATGGTGGATAGTTCCCCTATGACTGGTGCTAAGGGTCTTGAAATTGTGGGAGTTGTGGATAGTGCCCCTGTTGGGGATATTAGTCCTAGTGTGGATGAATTGTTGCCTAGGTCCATGCCTATGGAGGTTCAAGGGATTCAAAGTGTGCAGTGTACTAAGGATTTTGACCCTAACTAGGGTCCCCCTATCTCTCATGTTAGCTTCTTACAAGAAAAAGAGAAGACAATGAAGATGGAGTGGCTGGAAGCCTTGATTGATTTGGCATGCTTGCTAGAAAAGCATAGGATTAAGGTGGAGGTGGTCAAGGTTGAGGATTCCCCTATTGAGGAGGAAGAGGAGAAAAAAGAGGAGTGTAGGGAAGTCCCTAGTCAAAACTAGAGTCGAAGGTCGCGCTTCATGTCAACTAGGATGAGGTGAATATGGGTTTATTTTGTAAGATGGTTGAGGATGGAACGTGGAATTTTCTTTCTCTGGTGAAATGGTTGTTCTCATAATTGATTGAGATCAATGTCTAGGTTAAGAATTGGTAGGATGTTTGTGTGGCTATGGTTCGGTGCAATCAGAAGGAATGGGAAATTAAAGGTAAGGTTAAATCTATGAATGTAATGTTGGATAAATTAATTGTTGATGTTGATTGCTTAGGTGTTGCTTATGAGGAGAGGATTTCCTCTTTGGAAATGATGGTTAATAAGTTTTTAGAGGAAAGATTTGTTAGCATTGAGGACATAATTGGTAAGTTGTCAGAGGATTTGAAAATCATGGTGAAATTAAGTAACAATTCCTTGAAGTCAACTGTTAAGGGTCTTTCAATTTTAAATGAGAAAGCCTTGAAATGGACTATTAAACCCCTAGACCTAGGGGAAATTGAGAAAGCGGTTGAAGATGTGAACTACTCAAACCTGGTGGATAAAAATGTGGATTCTACTCTAGCTATGGAAAAGGATGTGGAGGTTGGATTGTGTTTGAGGACGAGGAGTAAGATGAAGAAGCAAGAAATTGTATCCTTTGATGAGCTCAAAGAGGTTATGGAGATGCATGAGGGTGTTATAGAGGAAAATATGGCCTCAATCTATGTTCTGGAAAAGAAATTATAGTTGTTGTTGACTCTTTTGATTGGTCAGATAGGGTGCTAATGTTTTCTGATGTTGGTTTGTTGACGAGTTTCTTTGGTTAATTTTGTTGTTAGCATTTTGGCTTTTTGGACTATAGTTTTTATTTGCTTAGTCTTTCTTGCACCTTGTCGTCATTGTAAAGGGTT